>OX637361.1:4239155-4496520 GCA_951799405.1 Agapetus fuscipes | reverse complement strand
AGAGATGATGAAAGTATGAATTATGAATTTAAATTAATGGAATGAATGTTGATGTCGTAAATGAGTTTGTATACCTGGGAAGTAAGTTTGAAAAAGATGGAAGAATGACCGGTGAATTTGAAAGAAGAATAATGAAAGGCAGGTGCGTACTGGGTGCTACCGCTAGCATCGCCAGGAACCAGAATCTCTCAAAAAATGTTAGATTGGCGGTGCACGGTGGTATACTAGTGCCAACCTTGATGTATGGAAGTGAAGCCTGGACGGTGAGTGAAAGGGAAATTAGTAAAGTCCATACAGTAGAAATGGACTATCTAAGAAGTATGATTGGGAAAAAACGAAGTGACAGAGTGAGGAATGATTTTGTAAGAGAAGAATGTGGTGTAAGGGAAAGTGTGAAAGTGAAGATTAAAAGAAGTATGTTAAGATGGTTCGGGCATATGGAGAGAATGAGTGATGAAAGATTGACGAAGAAAGTATATGTTGCTAAAATAGATGGATGTCGTGGTAGAGGAAGACCGAGAAAAGTATGGATGGATCAAATTTCTGAAATAGCGAATGAATGGGATATCCAGAGTCATAATAAAAGGAGGACTTGCATGAAAAAGGTTATGACTCTGGATGAAATGAAAGAAGTGTGCAAGGACAGGAAGAAGTGGCGGCTAATCTGCAATGGTGATTTCTAATGTTGGTGTATTAATTTGCTACATTTTTTGCATAGGAAATTTCTGACTTTTTTTGTATAGATTTCTTTGTAAGGTTTTGTTCTTTTTTATATTTAAATGTAATTTTTTATTCATATTCCTTGACTTATAGGTTGGTATGAGGCTGACCACCCATACTGTAAAAAATGGTTCACTTTGCCAATGTCACCCCTGTTTCAGGGAAGGTCGGCAAAAGTTGTGGGGCTTATGTTCATTTGAGGTTTGGATTTTATTTGTAAGTACACATTCAGCATTTGTAAGCGCGAACTACACTTGTTGGTTTGTGGGCTTACATCTGAGAGCTTTAAATGAATATATCCTTGCAACTTAGATTATAGATTATATTATATTATATTATATAGACCTTACAGAAGACTTTTCCTGGTATACTGAGTAGACTGATTGATCTGAAGTTCTGACAGTCTTTTTTGTCCCCTTTACCTTTGTAAATGGGAACAATGACTGCCTTCCTCCAATCCATCGGTACTACTCCTGCATTCACACAGAGCTTACATAATTCGTACATCCAATCTATCACACATTCACCTCCTGCTTTCAACATTTCACCATTTATACCATCAAACCCAGCAGACTTCCCATTCTTCAGACGTGAAATAGACACTTTCATTTCTTCTTTCATAATATTAAATTCATTCGCTTCATCTATCTGTTCATAAATTCTTCTTTCACCCTGACCAAAAATTTCTTGAAAATAGTTCTTCCATCTCTTGCATACTTCTTCATTCTCCCATACCATCTCACCGGCAGCACTTTTGACTCCCGGAGTGGTCAATGCAGAAGATTTATTTCTATCCGCATTGATCCACCTCCAAAATTCCTTCCTACTGTCGGTGAAACTTTTGTTAATCCTTTCATCAATCTTTCTTTGTTCATTCATCTTGCTTTCATAAATTATATTCTGCGCCATTCTCTTAGCTATCTTATATTCCTCTTCTAGCTTTCTATCATTTCTATCATTCAACCAATTTTCGTAACACTTTTTCTTAACTTTCACAGCTTCCTTCACTCTATCATTCCACCAGGCATCTCCTTTCAATCTTCCACCTTTCGTTACCCCACATGCTTTTTTAGCGCATTCAGTCATTCCTTCTTTCAGATCTTTCCACATACTTTCAATATCTTTTCCACACACACTCTTCTCAAGTTCACTCACACTTAAAATTTTGTGGAGCTCTGATACGTACTTCTCTTGCACATTTTCTTCATTCAGCCTTTCTACTTTTATTCTAGGCAATCTTACTTTCCTCTTGCGTTTCTTCTTTCTTACTTCACCAATCATTATTTTGGCACATAAGAGATAGTGGTCACTGCCTATTTCAGGCCCCCGGTAGACACGGCTATCTCTTACGGCTCCTCTCAATCTTTCATCCACACAGATGTAGTCAATGATTGTGCGACTTCCCACAATCTGCCTCGTGTACAGATGCACATCCTTATGCCGAAACCAAGTATTCGATGCAAAAAGACTGTGCTCCGCACACAAAGCAATCAGATGTCGCCCATTATCATTGACTACACCTCTCCCACCAGGACCAATTATTTTCAAACATTCATCCCTCTGTGCACCTATCCATCCATGCAGTGAACAAAAAATGCCCTTGGAGTTATATACGGTGTCACGAAACGGCGCTTAAAACGTTATCAACTTACTTACTGCTTTAGCTGATTGAACTGTCAGTGTTAATGCTTTACATCCATATGCCAATACACTTATGTTGTTAAACTATTTATTTGTATTTTTTCCATGTACAAAAAGATAACAATTGTAGAAAAGAATATGATTTTGGTCTTCTCAACTTCATCTGGACGGATGTAGCAAGTGGAACCTATTTATATTTACAGGTCAGGAGGGGAGGCCACTAAAGTTAAAGTCGGAGTTTCCCAGCTTGCTAGGGGGAAGGCTGAGCAATCACCGAAACGGGAAATCATTTCTGACACGCTTAGAGGCAGTTGAATTCTAGCTGTTGACGTGGAATGCAAGCAGTCTACCAACTGAGCCATCGATCGGACGTATATTTAATTTTGCAATTTTGCAGCTTAGATTAGTGTTTTATGTAAACGTCGGAATAGATTTGGACTAGTTGGTATTCCGGGCTATGCTTACTTTGTATGTGTGAGAATGCTTTAGTTATCAGTGGAAATTTTCTTAGCCATAAAGATAACAAGTTTGAGATCTAATATTCACTTGGCTATTGCCGCATACTCTACCATTGTCCCATCGGAGCGGCAACCACACAATCTACTCACCTACAACATCTATTCATTACGGTACCTTGTATAATGTTGTACCAGCTAGTACAAGATAAGATTTTGGATATAAATTTTATTATTTTTCATGTTTCGGATCTTCTTCTTAATCTTGTTCCTCGTTGCTGAGGGTTGCGCCCCGTGTGGAAGCAACCACTCTTTTTCAGTCTCTCTTAATTGCGATCACAGTGCTCCAACCACCGAGGTGCCTGCTGTTGTCTTCACGTGATCTGTCCATCGTGTGTGGAATCTTCTTCCTTCCCATGCAAGTCACCGATCACAACTAGTCGTTCCAGGCTATCCTCATTGCCACGGAAAACGTGTCCGAAGAACTGAAGAAAACGGCGCGTGCATATCTCACAAAAGCAAAAGTGCAAAGCCTCACACCATCCCTACTCTGTATGTTCCTAATAATAATAATATAGTTTTTGTGTGTATCACACCTCAAGAGCCCTCTGTATATTAAGTAACCAAACAGTTAGCTAATAGGTAATAATAGGCAGGATTGTCCGTGAATCAGCTTTTGGCCATTTTAGGCATTAATCTTATCACAAATTTAGGCGCAACTCTCCGACATTGTGTCTGTGTTCACCGATCCATTGTATTGTTGCGTTCACCATACATGGCCGTACAGTCGTGACGTGGAATAATGCTCCTGAGTCTTGTGTGCTGCCATCATGAGTTGGCTAAGCTTTGTTTTGTCATTCTAAGTCCATTCAGAGGTCTATTATTTTAGTATTGATGGAAATTTCCAAGAATTGTATCTGTTGCTCTGTCGTCATTACGCTGGAATTAGCAAAAGTTGATTTTCTGTTGTTGACGTTTTTCCCATCCTTGGCTTTACCTTCCAGACTTGATTTTTTCCTTTAACTGATTTTCCTTGATTTTTCCCATCTATAATCTAAATTGCAAGGATAAATCGCATTAATGTTTCAGATTAAATGCATTGCCATAAGCAACAAATATAAGTTCGCGCTTAAACATGCCGCATTTGAACCTACAACATACAGGTAAAACCCAATCTCAAATGAGCATAAGCCCTGCAACTATGGCCGATCTTCCCTGAAACAGTGGTGACATTGACTTATAAATCAAGTTCTTATATCCTTGACTAACAGGTTGGCCTGAGTCTGACCACCATGCTGTAAAATTTTTGTTCACTTTTGACAATGCCAGCTCGGTTTCAGGGAAAGGCGGCAATAGTTGTAAAGTTTTTGTTCATGTGAGGCTTGATTTACTTTGTATGTACCTACATATGCAGCATGTATACTGTATAAGCGCAAACTTACATGTGCCTGCTTTTGGATATATGTATTTAATATGAGTCATGAATGTCAGTGTATCTTTTCAATTTGTGAAAAAAAACTGTGTTATTTAAAATTATATATACTTTGTCATACAATGACGTTGTTGATTAATTCTATTAATAATTTGTTGGTAACAAAAGTATAAAACTTCACAGACGTTTACCGAAAAATATATTGCAACCAAAACTGACCACATAGTGAGCGTTTACGTTTGTTGAGTTAAACGTAAAAGTTTCGTATACTTTGGATACTATATCGGATCATGTTTAGGTGATTAGGTGTTTGGGTGATTTGGTGATAAACTTTCACCACGTATAATATAGGTGATGTTTATGTGACCGGCTGACCGCAAAGGTGAACTCACCCCTGTGAATTAATTAGTAAATATCACCCAAAGTGGAAACTTTTCACCCAATATTATCTCACATCCCTTTTGGCCATTTATAAGGGAGCGGAGTAATTTACAATTTAGTTGGATAAACATGTCGTTTTTATGTAGTTTTTGGAATCAAATGGACTTACTTAATATGAAACGAAATTGTGACGCTAAATGTCCAGAACTGGAAGTCACATCACCGCGGTACTTCTTACCTACCGAATATCGTTAATATTTGTATGAATACCTGTCAATTCAAGATGGCCGCAAGTGAACAGCGGATTAGTCTTCATACAAATATAAACGATATTCGGTAGTTAAGATTTAACATGGTGATGATTTTTTATATTTAAATTTAATTTATTATTCATATTCCTTGACTTATAGGTTGGTATGAGGCTGACCACCCATACTGTAAAAAATGGTTCACTTTGCCAATGTCACCCCTGTTTCAGGGAAGGTCGGCAAAAGTTGTGGGGCTTATGTTCATTTGAGGTTTGGATTTTATTTGTAAGTACACATTCAGCATTTGTAAGCGCGAACTACACTTGTTGGTTTGTGGGCATACATCTGAGAGCTTTAAATGAATATATCCTTGCAACTTAGATTAAAGATTATAGATTATAGATGAGACTTCCAGCCCAGGTAACTAGGGAACAGGTAAAGAAATATTTTTTTACTGGTTAAGTTCTTGTTATTAAATTAATTGGTTTAAATTAAAAATTCATATTTAATGCATGCCCACAAACAGGCACGTGTAAGTTTGCGCTGACAAATTCTGCATGTGGATTTAAAAAATAAAATCCAAACCTCAAATGAACATACACCGTGCAACTTTTTCCGACCTTCCCTGAAACAGGGGTGATATTGGCGAGGTGAACCATTTTTTACAGCAGGCCTGGCCAACCCGCGGCCCGCGGGCCGCATGCGGCCCGCGGCGCCTTTACGTGCGGCCCGCGGTCATTTGTGATGAAAAATAAAAATGAAAAAAAATAAAAATAAAAATAGGGCGTCTATAACAGACGTAAATCTGGAAAACCAGTTAAGGTGTGTAACTTCAAATATTGAAATACCTAGATTTAGAAAAATTAAGTAAGCGAAAAGAATCTCAAATCTGGCACTGAAAGGAGAAGTCCCTGATAATTGGTTTTATTTGTAATATTGTTTTGAAATGAAAAATTAAGGTTTTTTTCCTCTATGAAGTTAAGGGTTAATTAATCATTTTCATTGTTAAAATAATTTTCTATTGTTGAATTTTTTTATGTTGTTTACTACATAAATACATTTTTTGTTGTTGGTTTAATGCGTGTTTTTTTTTCACATCTGGTTGTGGTTTCGTTTTTTTTATATAATTTTTTTTTGTAAAATGTTTGTATGTGTGGCCCTTGGGGAAATTTTAGGCCATCAATGCGGCCCGGGGTGCAATTTGGGTTGGCCAGGCCTGTTTTACAGTATGGGTGGTCAGCCTCATACCAATCTATAAGTCGAGGAATAAAAACAATAAATTACATTTAACTGTGTAAACAAAAACAATAATAATATTAAAATAAACAAAATATCTATGAAATTTTAAAGTCTTAACGTTAGCTGCCAACATTACATAGGAACCACCATTTTATTCAATTATCATTTCATTCATTATTAAGTACATTATTTTAGTTGATGTGGATTATAGATGGTGTGAGAGGAATATAAAAAAAGAATGGAGAAGGATGAGAAGGAATGAGAAGAGGCGCTCCTTCCGTTCTGGAAAAGACGATGCTAGCATAATTATAAGCGCGCCAGTCGAAGCTTCTAGATGCGGATTATATAAAACATCGACGAAACGCTCCCGGGCTTCAAAAAATACAACCGCACTCCACTAAACCATTTTATTGAAGAAAAAGTAATAATCCGGTTTAAAAACGATTTTTTTCTGTAAGCATTTTAACTTTTTTGTTATTTAAGTTTCATATCCACTGTTTCAGGAGAGAGTTGCCGACCTTCCCTTAAACAGGGGTGACATTGGCAAAGTGAACCATTTTTTTACAGTATGGGTGGTCAGCCTCACACCAACCTATAATTCAAGGAATAATACCTACATAAAAAAAGAAATCCAAACGCAGGTAAGCTTCACATACACAGCAACTTTTTACTGCCTTTTTTTTCTGAAGGTGATACGTGTGCTTAACGCATGGGTAAGAGATCCAGCATTACGCCAACCACCCTACTTGAAATGGGGTTTCCCTGCTTTCGGAGAACAGGTTCGTATTTTGTAGGGAAAACCTTGCCGGTTCATGATTCTTGGTTTTCAAAATTTGATATATTTTTGTTTGTTATATTATTCTAATCTAATCTAATCTAATCTAAGTTGCAAGGATATGTTACATTGGAGATTCACATTACATGCATTTTTACAAGCAGACACGTACAAGTTCGCGCTTGCACATGCCGCATGTGAACCTACAACATAAAAACGAAATCTCAAATGGACATACACCCTGCAACTTTTGCCGTCCTTCCCTGAAACAGGGGTGACATTGGCAAAGTGAACCATTTTTTACAGTATGGGTGGTCAGCCGCATAACAACCTATAAGTCCAGGAACATACACGACAAATTACATTTTCAAATCAAAAAAAAAAAATATGTATGGACATCAAAACTAAAATTGAAAACAAATTCCAATTGAATAAACCCTAGCCGCCAACATATCAGATCAACCGCCATTTATTTATGTTTTATATACGCTACATTATTAATGTTAGATTATAAATTTCTTGGATTATTTGAATACTTTAAGTATAGGCACCTTGGATATTAAATTTGTGTTTTTATTGGCAACCGCCATAGCTTACAATTTACATTATCCTAGAGATGACTAATACCCTTATTCACAGACGATGCTATGCGTGAATTCTAAGTGCTTGAAATTAAAATAAACAATCAACATAACTAAACTACACATATAGTGAACCTCCTTGCCGCGTTATTGCCGAAGTGATCGCATGCATCAATTGGGGCCTATTTATTTGTACAGTTGAGTGAATCAGCCTTACGTCAACCACTTTAATTGAAGTGAAGGTTTTCCAGCTCTCAAGGGGGCTGTTACTCATTTCTTGTGAAGGCTGAGAAAACTTTGGCGGTATTTTATTTTGGGGCTGAAATAAACACCGAAACGGTAAATCATTTCTGACACCTTCGTTGGAGATCAAATCCTTGCTCTCTGCATAGAATGCGAGCATTCTATCAACTAAGCCATCGACCGGACTTTTAACGGACTTGGTCGTCGTTACAAAGCGACAATTCTCAATTAAAACCCAATTGCTGTAGAGCTGGATGCACCTTTTGTGACCGTTCTTTGAAGGCAATGAATTTTTCAATTAAGTTAAGAACATTTTTTAATGTACAAATATTTCAACAACTTTCCAGTTAGGAGTCCGAAGCGTTACCACTACACTGCGGAACATTCTCATAAAATTCTTGAAATTCACGCAGAGCATTTTCAGTTCACATAGCATAGCATCGTTTGTGAATGCGAGTGTTAACTACGATCAGCTGTCAGTTGTAAATGTCAATTTTACAATTTACAACTTCTGATAAATGTACAGCGATAAAAATAATAAAAACCGATTTTTATGGAACGTTTGTTGCTGTAAGAGTTTTAAAATAACATAAATTAAGTTATAATAAAAGTTGGATACTTTTAATGTAATTTCCTGTAAATTTAGAACATGTAAAATAACGCTGTAAAAATACTTTTCAAATTTCCTGGGAAAAGCTTTTATTGTATCTTCTTTGTATCATTATTTTAAGGATTCAGTTACATTTTATGGTTACCATATAAATGAAGTAATTTTATGAAAAAAAGCAAGACATTTAACATTTGTGCCTTTTTCTGAATTTTAGCAATGGTGTTCATCAGAGGTTTTATCGTTCCATATGGGTATTCAAATGAACATAAGCCCTGCAACTCTTGCCGACGTTCCCTGACACAAGGGTTATATTGGCGAAGTGGACCGCTTTTTACAGTATGGGTCCGGTCGATAGCTCAGTGGTAGAGTGCTTGCATTTCATGCCGTGAGCCCGGGTTCGAATCCCACCGAGGGTTTCAGGAATGATTTCCCGTTTCTGTGTTTCTTTCAAAGCCCAAAATAAAATATCGGCAAGGTTATTAACTCAGTCTACACAAGAAATGAGCACCAGCCCTCTCGGGAGCTGCGAAACTTCCACTTCAACTGAAGTGGTTGGCGTAAGGCTTACCTATTAAAATAATTCGGTGTTATGGCCGAAGGGGGCTCAGTGGGCTGATATTTTTAGCGTGTTTGGAATAGAACAACGTTGGTTCGATCCCCGCCTGACCATACTCATTCGACCATAACTTTGACCCTTGTTCAACAGATATGTTATTGGGTAATTATTTATTAATAATTAATTTAAATAAAAAAGAATGAATTATTAATTGATGATATTAATACCTTTTTCTGGTTAGGCAGAATAGGTTGGTGAATTGCATTCCTCCTCACAAGTCTATTTAAAAAAAAAGGTTCCACGCGCCACATGCGCAACCCTTTGGGGATAACGCGGTAAGAAGTCACACACTTTGTGTAGCTTAGTTGCGTATACTGCCCTGCTTACCAAAAAGGCAGTATCTGCAAAATGTTTGTTCTGAGATAATCGACTTCAAACTTAGGAATTGTATGATTTTAAGTACACTTACTGCTAGTCTGTGTGCTTATATCTCAGTAACCATAGGAGATCCTGCTTTTTTATTGAGCTTATTGGATTCAGCGTCGCGTCGTTTAAAATATGGAAATACATATATAACTCAATATCGAAAAAAAATCAGTTGCTGCCTTCTTTCTTAGTAGGACAGTATAGGTGTTGAACCTCTCACCAACCTTGGCTAATGCCAAGGAATAATAAATTGGTATGGAGCTAACTAAATCAACGTACAATTTAATTTCTGTAACTCATTTGTAGCTTTGTATGAACACTGCTTTATCCAGACTGCTCATCGCAGACCTCAGCTCCAAAACGCCAAACCGCATTTCGCAAAAGCCCGCTAATTCTGTATGTATGGATTTGAGTTGCGCGGTTTAGGTTTCGGCTAATGCAATATTGTGTATACGCGCATTCACCCCCGGGGCGGTAATGAACACCCCCGAAGAGAAGGCCGTGTTTCCTGTGGTACCACGAGTACAAAATATTTCGTAAACCATCGATATATAGAACTGGATGTGCTGAGAAACCTATACGTTGAGAATTAGAAATACGCTACCCCACTCATCATACAAAAATCCAAATTCAGTCTTCCGGTGACCTTCCAACTGTCAACAGGTGTGTTACCTAATTTGAAAAAAATCCATATAAATGCCAAACTAGGTATTTTCTAAACGTGCCAACAAAATAGAGTAAATGTGTTATAGAACATGGAATAATATTTCACTTTAATCACTATTCTATATGATTACGTTGATAAAATTTACTTTCCTTTGTCGAAATATTTTGTTCGCGAAAGTGACGGCCATTTCTAGAACTAGTGATGTTTTAATATATAGACCAACTTGCTTCTTCAAGTATGTAACTTCTATGCTCGCGGTAATAGATATTTGTGAAAATTATCCCGTACACAATGAGGTCGGAACATTTTTGAATTCGGAATTTATCAGATATTTTAATACATTCAACAACACTAGTAACTAAGTCCGTTGCCATGGTGATTCCATGGTGATGTGTAAATAGATTGAAGACGGAGTAGAGACACGTTGCTAACATAGAAAATAACAAAAGCATTTCATATGTCGTGAGCGAGACAGCACTATTAACGATGTATGGTGTCAAAGACGTTGCATCATGTCGATTGGTACTAAATCACATACATAGCCCTTCCATTGAATATACTTCCATGGCGTAAACTCGCTTCACTTGCGTAAACTCGCTTCTCTTGCGTAAATCGAAAATATGTATGAAAACTGAATTTATCACTGTGAGTGCCGTCGTTTATTCAATATTTTTTTGATTTACGCAAACGAAAGAAAGTGGATGTAAGCGTTTTCTACTCGAGATGCTGCTCCGTCCGCAAAACATCAAATGAGCTAATTCTGCATGTTCTTGATGAATAACAGGGTCATCACAAGGGGAGGTTTATCGGAATAAAATTAGGGTTTTTTTGTAACTTACTTGACTTGTAGGTTGGTATGAGGCTAACCACCCATCCTGAATAAAATGGTTCAATTTTTAGCTCTTTGTACAGTATGACATAAGGACGGTGCTCGAAACGTTGCGAACTGGAGCATTCGCGACTTTGTCAGAAAATTCGAGATAACACTAGTTCAATTATCCAAATACCTGCATCTAGAGACATACCTACGCACAAAAGTAAACAAAATAACGTTAGTAAATAAAAATACAACAATGCTACACATATAGTGAAACTTCATGCCGCGTTATCCCCGAGGAGGTTCGCATATGGCGAGTGGAACTTATTTATTTTTACAGGTAAGGGGACCGCCCTTCCGAGAACAATTCCAGTTGAAGTGGGGATTTCCCAGCTCCCGAGGGGGTTGGTAGTCATTTCTAATGAAGGCTGAGTAAACCTTGCCGGTATTGTATTTTCGTATTTTTTTATACCCTCAGTAGGATTCGAACCCGAGCTCACGGCATGGAATTTAAGCACTCTACCACTTGAGCTATCAACCGGACACTAACAATAATTCAAATACAATCAAAAACTAAAATTTCAAATCCTCACTTGAAGGTTTTATCAAATTTGACTGCCTTATGGATGCATGTGCCTGTATGAAATGCACGCCCCTGTAAACCACACAGACACACAATCACACATTCGTTACAATATAATTTCTGTGGCCCCTGAAAATTTCCCTTCAACGACTTGAATGTCCATACTGGGTGCTGGTACATTTTCCACTGCCCCTTGTTTAGTTTGGTCGGGCAATGAATACCGATCTCGTGGTTCCTGTAGCAGACCGCTACTCTGCCAGGGAACAATGCCTCTCAAACAAGCTCACACAAACAATGCAAGCAGAGCAACATGCTCATATACTTAGCAAATTAATTAAATGCATCTAAATGTAACAACACAATGATAATATGAACATAATCTAACATTGGATAAGAGTTTTAGGCTTACAGGACCTGTTTCCTTGGTTTGTAGGAGTCTTCGTTCATCACATCACAGTTTCATCAAGATTATCTTCATCATTCTATTTTCATGCTGAAAAAGCCCATCGTAGACATGGGCGAAACGTCCGGAAGCTCCAGCTCCCAAAGACTTTTTAAAAATAATTTCGTGAACAGGTATTCACAGACAAATTTTTGACTGGCCAGAAACAGTACCCTTAGTGCGAGTTGCAAAACTTGAGTAAAGTAAAGTTTACGGAAAGGATTAAAGAGTGATTCTCCCCAAAATCTGCCGTTTTTGTTTGTTTGAACTTGATTTTTTTCATCACTGTAACTCTTTTGCTAAGACCATTAAGTGTAAGAAACAAAAACGGCAGATTTTGGGAGAAACCACGCTTTAATATTTTCCGTAAACTTTACTTTTCTCAAGTTTTGCAACTCGTACTAAGGGTACTGGTATTAAGTTGGTATTATTACTGGTAACCCTGTATGATAAGATGAGTGAGACAGTACTTCTCATTTCTCAAAGTGTGACCGAAGTACATCAGTTTTCTGTGCTTGATGGTTTGCAGAAGCTCCTTTGTAGTGCGCATTCGTTGGAGGACTTCTTCATTGGTGACTCGATCACGCCAAGAGATCCGAAGCATTTTTCGGTAGAGCCACATCTCGAACGCTTCAATTCGTCTCTCCAGTGCCTGCGTGAGAGTTCATCCCTCCATACCATAAAGAGCGATTGGGAAGACATAGCACCTCACTATGCGCTTCCGGAGTTCAAGGCTCAAATTTCGGCACAACAGTACTTTACTCATTTTAGCGAAGACATTTCGGGCTTGCTCTAGTCTGCTTCTGACTTCTTGACACATGCCCCACTTTGCGTTGACCACACATCCCAGGTACCTACCTGTAACTAGTGCATCTTTCAATGCTTTCGCCATCTAGTTCTACATGTACGGAGGCGTTTGTGTTTCTGCTGATAACCATGGTCTTGGTTTTCTTGATGTTAATGTCAGCTTCTTTGCTAGCGACATATATTCGGGTCAACAATGCAATGTTGAACCATGGTCTAAGTTATAGTTATGGAGCCTGACAGGAATCGAACCAGCGATGTTTAATTCAAGTATGGTACTCTTTTGATTCGATGGTTTTAAAAAGGCGAAGAAAATAAGACATATTTAATTTTTTTAGTGTTGATCTATTAACACAGTGAAAGTCCATTTTTAATTGTTTAAAAATTCTAATGGGTTAAACATAGTTTTAATTCATTTATTTATTTATTTTTTGTGCTCGAACATTTTCGCCTAATGAGGCATCTTCGAGCAAATCTTCGAGCACAAAAAAGAAATAAATAAGTGAATTAATACTATGTTTTACCCATTAATATTTTTGAATAACTAGACATATTAAATTTTCGTAACGTTAACAAAAACGTTGCTTCCATTATTTCCTCTTTGTAATGCTAAAATGTCAATGTCCTACGCTCACCAATACGAACGTTCTATTCTACGTACACGTACGTACTTTTGTATTGCGTACATTCAGAAAGTTCCCAAGTTTCCCACCGTTTACGTGGGAATGCAGTTCTAGTACATTCCACCTCACGTAAGTATGAAACCTTACGTTCAAACTCAACCTGAGCGTTTTACCAATAGCGTATATCTAGTTGAAAATAAAACAACAGCTTCGTGAGGGAGATGCGTAATGGGAGCCAATGGGAGGAAGCAAGGTATGAAATGCTTTCTAAGAATATGAGACTGGCGGTACACAATGCAATATTGTTACCGACTCGATGTGTGGAAGTAACACATGTACGGTAAATGAAAGAGAGCAAAATAGAGCATGTTCGGTAGAGAAGGTCCTTAGTAACAGGTAGGTATGAGGTTGAACAAACATGCTGTAAAAAATGGTTCACTTTGCCAATGTCACCCCTGTTTCAGGGAGGGTCGGCTAGAGTTGTAGGGCTAATGTTCATTTGAAATTGGGTTTGTATGTTGTAAGTCTACATGCGGCATGCGAACTTATACGCGTCTGCTGATGTATAAGCATTTAAAAGGAATCATTAATGTAATACATCTTCACTACTTAGATTATAGATTATAGACTCTTAATGATTGGTTCATAAATTATTGTGCTATAAACGAATATATTTGGCGTCTCAAGGTATGGCAACGCAACATACAACACAACACTACGCAGCTAGCACCCCTGCTTTAAAGGATCAGGACATCACCGGCCAGCTCACCAATACCCCCACCTCTGTGGTACTCCAACAAGACCTCCAGGCTTCATTAATCTGGAGAGTCTCCCGCATAGGATTTCTAAAAAAAAGAAGTAAAAGCACGTCTAGTGGGCGTTTTGGTTTCCATACATTGTAAGAATAAGTTCTATACTTGATTGGGGCACGGGTCGCAGGTTCAAGTCCCGTCTGGTAAAATAGCGGACATACATAGAGCAGTTTCTCTATTGTTCTGCCAGTTTTATTTATCTGCTGTCGCAGAAAATTATTTCTAAAGTGATTTAAGATTTAATGCGTTTGCCCCCCCTAGCGATGGTCACTACGGGATAATTTTTGTCTATTTAAACGTCATCTCACGTTGTAGCAATCATTTTGATTTAGAAAATTGTTTGTTATGAGAAGCGATAGTTTTTGTATCTATTATACCTACAATTTATGTATCCACATGTAGCTAGGTAGGTACAGTTGAATTTTATTCTTGATTTATGATTTTTTTTGTTTGATGTCGCTGGTATAGTCGAGCGAATAATGCGTTGGTACTTGAATTTGCGTTATTGAAACAGTCGCAAGTTCGAACCCCGCCTGTGCCATGTTCTATCAGATGCCATTGGGTAACCGAAGGTGACAGAAATGATTTCCCTTCTCATCAAATAATTTCTCGTGTTTATTTCAAATCCAAAAAAAACCGGCAAGGTTTACTCAGTTTTCCTTCATTCCATGCTAAGGTTTACTCCAAATGAAGTGGCTTGCCGAAATGTCAACCCCTTAACTGTAAAAATAAATAGGTTCCTCTCGTCACATGTAACCCTTTCGGAGATAACGCGGCAAGAAGTTACCCTATACGTGTATCTTAGTCACAATCACTACACGTATGGTGCTTAGATTTTGTTATTGATTAAAACGTATCTATCTACGAGTACGTGAACAATAAACTTGTTATTAAAATTCTGCTAATGGCGAAAATGTTCGAGCACAAAAAATAAATAAATAAGTGAACGAACACTACGTTTTACCCATTTGAATTTTTAAATAATTAAAAATGGACTTTCACTGTGTTAATAGATCAACACTAAAAAATATAATAAACTTGTTGTTTTTTTTTTTAATTTTCGTGTAAAAACTCACGACACACAAGAGCTTTGCCTCTTTTTGGTGAGGTACAGCTTGAAAAACTATTGACTTATTATGTAATAGAAATAATTAAAAAAAAAAATGTAACTACTAAAAATGTGTTGTATTCATAAAAAAAAAAAAAAAACACAACATTGCATGTAAGTCATTTGACAGTTAATCCACATTAATTACAGAGTGGGTGTACATATTTTTATGAAGTTACTTTATAGCGCGGAGGTGCGGTCTGGATATGGGCGCGCTAACGATCCCGCGGGGTCCTCCGCCGATGACGCGGCACATTTTTCCCGCGCGATCGATCAAGAGAGGAACAATGGCGGCGAATCGATACATTTCGGTCGATTACTGTCGCCACGGGGGCGTGACGATGAATGCGAAGAGTAGTATCGAAAGCGCATAAACTCCGCGTATCAGAGTCAACAGGAAAAATATAGTGGCATCTTTAAAGACCAGTTTGTGGTCTAACGGTTAGCGCTTCGGTCTTTTAAGTGGAAGGTCGTGGGCTCAAATGCCGGAATAGCACAAAAAATATATTACTTATATTTTCAAATATGCTCTTCGCTGCGTTGAAAAATTCATAAAGGTACCTTTATCAAAGACTGTTTACCAAAAGTCCACCTAGATTTACAGCAATTGTCGATTTACAATCCTTAATTTATAGGTTGGTATGCGGCTGACCACCCATGCTGTAGAATGGTTCACTTTGCCAATGTCACCCCTGTTTCAAGGAAGGTCGGCAGGAGTTGCAGGGTGTATGCCAATGCCAGAGATTTAGTTTTATGTTGTAGGTTCACATGCTGCATGCGCAAGCGCGTACTTGTACGTGTCTGCTTGTGAGAATGCATGTAATGTGAATCCCCAATGTTACATATCTATGCAACTTAGAATAGATTAGGGTCTTGCATAAGAATTGCCGCTATCTAAAGCAATGACGAAGCTTGCAGAAGAGTAGTTATTATTGGCGGGTTTCAACTCACCTAGGTACATGAGTTACCTCCCGCAAGCCTTTTGAGAGGGGGCGTGGTCTAAATTTGTTTGGAGGCGTGGCCTAACCCTGTTTGGAGGCGTGGTCTGAACCTGTCTGGGTTACCCCCCCCCCCCCCCCCCCCCCCTCAAAGGGGTGTGACCTAATGTGGGTCATTTTATGTAGGTCAGTAATTATCTATGTAGTAAACGGGTATTTGACCTAGTGACATAGTGTTGTAGTAAACATGTTTTCTTCTTCTAAATAATCTTACAACACTAGTATGCAATTGTTTAGGTTAGTGACCTCTAGTCTAATTATCTGTGTAGTAAACAGGTATATGACCTAGTGACAGGTTTAGACCACGCCTCCAAACAGGATTAGGCCACGCCTCCAAACAGGTTTAGACCACGCCCCCTCTCAAAAGGCTTGCGGGAGGTAACTCATGTACCTAGGTGAGTTGAAACCCGCCAATAATAACTACTCAGAAGGCTCTTGAAGTGGAATTCTCACAAAAATATCCTAATATTATTATTATCTTTTAAAAAATAGTTAAATACGAATGACTAAGAAAATGTTAACTAAATCATCATTTTCTAAAGCCTTTTTGTGCTCCTCATCTTCCAGCAGTCCGGTCGATAGCTCAGTTAGTACAGTGTTTGCACTTCATGCCGAGAGCTCAGGTTCGAATCCCACCGAGGGTGGATCGTTAAATGATTATATTCCTGATGCTTCGCCTTTGTTATTTCCTAATTGTACCTCTGTTGTAACTCATCCTTCTCATTTCTCGAAGGTTTTTGCCTTGCCAATTTTGTCACAGTGTCCTCTTAAAAATGACGTAAGCAAGTCGTAAGGGGCTGTCCATATATTACGTCATTCGCATTTGGGGGGGGGGGGGGAGTCTAGTCTGCGGATGATGGCAAATGATGTACGAGTACCAAAAGTGACGTCATTCTTGTAAATACCAATTTCTACAAAATATAAAAAATAATATGTAAGTAATATAACATTATTAATTATTAAGCTCATCCATTATTACAGCAAGGGGGGGGGGTCATTAGATAATGACTATAGGATGATTGTAAGGGGGGGGGGGGTTGAAAATCGGCCAAAATCGATGACGTAATTTATGGACGGCCCCTAAGTACTCGAGGTGAAATAGATGCTCAACTAGTGAAAATAAATTTCTGTGTTTTTAAACAGGTTTTCATAGTTTGGTTGTTAATTTACAAGGGGGCTATTCTTAGACATTTTAGTCGTCCGTTGAGCCTACGCTTTGACAAACTATTGATGCATTTGTATGAAGACCTGTCAATCCAAGATGGCCGCAAGTGAATAGCTGATTAGTCTTCATACAAATATTACCGATATTTGGTAGGTAAAAATGACCGTGGTGATGAGACTTTCAGGCAGGCATCATTAGTTTGTCAAAACGTAGACTTAACCGACGACTAAAATGTCTAAGAATAGATGTGAGACGTTCGACGAGTTGTCCTTGTTTTAAAATTTAAAGGGTTTCTGATATAATTTTTGAAAATATGTAGAATCGCCTGTACAACTGCATTTAATCAAAACGCTTTTTTTTCAAAATGGCGGTTGTTGTGTTTTGTATACTAAGCTAATGAAATTTTCTCCACAATGTTAATTTGCATCGTATTTCATTCGGGTGGAGGGGAAATTCCATTGACCGAAACATCCATACATTATTACCTGCGCGTTGATAATTTGAGTGTCAAATATCCGAGTGAGTTTCAATTATTGTGTCGTCGAGTTGATTGTGCGCGAGACACTAGAGCCGCACTCAATCACAAATCACTGCTGAATCCAGTGATTGTTGGAGGTATTTCGTGCAAAAACAAAACGTTATAAATCATATGCTTTCAATGACACCAATTGCGACGAAGTAAACAAATTGTACAAGATCTTTAAACAAACTTTGAAATGTTTTTTTGCAATGAAATTTTTAAGATTATGTTTTGATATTTTTTAATGATGATTAGCAAAACATTTGTGCCTCTTTAAATTATCCGTCACTGCTATAACACAATAACATTTTTTAACAAAATTTATAAGTACTTATGTTACGCAACTCGCGACGCAACTAATTTACACATATAGTGAGATATAGAAGTATGCCAGGAAAAACACTGAAAGATAGAGTGAGAAACGAATGGGTTTTAAATAAATGCGGAGTAAAAGAAAGCGTGTAAGTGAAAGTTCAAAGAAGTGTGATGCGATGGTTTGGACATATTGAAAGGATGAATGAAGACCGACTGACAAAAAGAGTGTATAAAGGGAATGTAACAGGTAAGCGTGGAAGGGGAAGACCTAGGAAACAATGGATTGATCAGATAAATGAGATTGCGAATGAATGGAATTTACAGAGTGGAAACAAGAGAAGAGCATGCATGAAATGAGTGATGAAATTAGATGAGATGAAAGAAGTATGCAAGGACAGAGTCAAGTGGAGGCACTTGTGTGGAGGTACTGGCCACCCCTAGAGGAAAGGCGGCAGGATACAAGACAAGACAAGACAATTGTAACTTTTTGCCTGCGTTACCCCCGAAGGGGTCGCATGTGGTGATTGAGGACCTATTTATTTTTACAGGTAAAGGGGTCGGCCTCACACTAACCTCTTCAGTTGAAGTGTGGGTTTCCCAGCTCCCGAGAGGGCGATGTTATCACTATTAAGAGAAGAGGTTGCTCTCTTGATAACGGTGTGTAAAAACTTTGTGATTTATCTTTGCGTTGTTAAATATATTGTTACTGGTTGCTAAAAATTGCATTGTCATAAAAGATTGACGTTTGCTCGCCGAGAAAAAAGTTTCAAATTCAAAATTAGTCCGACCCTATTCTACATTGTATTTACGTAAAAAAATATTGTAAAATGAAGACGTATTGGAAGACACAACCTCAAAACAAACTACAATTGTTTTTTCCAAAAATATTTTTTTTAACTAGAAGTTACTATTAGGTAGGTACTCGTAAGAAGGTTATTTTCAGTGATTCTCTTACGTATTCATACAATTACTATGCCATTGTAATCTGACCTAATATTTCTGCTTTTCTCATGTTAATTTTATCTTTTGCAAACGTAATCTTAGATAACACAATTCTATTACCTAACATACATGCAATAGGTAATTCATACCAAGGTCTCAGAAAAACCAATAGGTAAGTTGGTACATAATTATTATTGTGCATTCTTCTTCTCTTGGTGCCACTTCTATCGAAGATCGGCAATCATCATGGTGATTTTGACGTTTGATGCTGCGGCTCGAAACATAAACTTGGTACTTTCGTTGAACCATTGTCTCATGTTTGATATCCTTTGGCGTTATTACACAAATACTTTTTAAATAAGTCTATGGGTTTTGTTTTGTATTGAAATTGAAAAAAATGCACTTTTTTGTCGAAGATTATAGCCAACTTTGAAATCGTTTCAAAGCAAAATAAAGTAAATATAGTGAAATCTTATATGAACAAACAATGCATTTTTATAAAAGAGCCGCGGTAGAAAATGGAATTTCAGAATTGCTTTGTTCTACTTATTTAATGAATGCAATATCTTCACAATTGCACTGCGACGTCTTTTGAATGCAAGCCAATGCAATGTGAACAATGAGAACTCTGTATGAGAGTGACTTACTTTACTAAAATAAGAATAATTTAATTATGGGAATAACGAAGAAAGTGATCATTAAATTATATTTGTAAAATTTCACTTTTATGGTCGGCGTTGAATGACAAATGCATTTTGGATTCTATGGGATCGTGTTATTTTATCTCCCGACGTTTCGTTTCCATAAGCGGTAAACATTTTCAAGGCTTTTTTATCGAAGCGACTCCGTGGTTTTTGTGTCTATTGTCAGTAATAATTAAGGAAAAATGTTTTTGAAATATTTTTCCCATATTCCTTGACTTAAAGGTTGCTATAAGGCCGCCATTGTAAAAAATGGTTCACTTTACAAATGTCACTCCTGTTTCAGGGAAGGTCTGTAAGAGTTGCAGGGCTTGTGTTCATTTAAGATTGGGTGTTTATGTTGTCCAAATGCGGCATGTGTAAGATCGAACTTATACGTGTCTGCTAACGGGAATGCATTTAATATCAATCTTAAATGTAATATATCTTTGTAACTTAGATTATATTAATGTGCGAAAAATTCTTTACACTATTTTATTTTTATTTTTATAAAGGGAAATTCGTAGTACGACTCTCATTCATCCCTTGGCAGTCGATCTCAAAACTATGAGTACTTGGCGTTTTCATGACTCATTCCTTTTGCCAAACTGCCCGTTTATGGAATAATCTACCGGCATGTGTGTTCCCTTCCCAATTTAATCCGGTTTTATTTAAAACCTACATCAATCGTCACTTCCTTGCAACGCCTCACGACATAAGCAACACCTCTGCGGCACCCTTCCAGGTTCACATAGACCCCCAAGACTCTCAAGAATTGAAGACCCTCCCGCACAGGATTCCTTACAAAACAAATAAATATATATATTGTAACAAATTCAATGTAGACAGAAAAAAATGACTACATCAAATCGCTACGTACATTTAAATATTTATGTAGAAGAAACTTAGCGAATAAAATTGCAACTTTGATGTGCATGATATTTACCTGGGGCGTCTCGGCTCGTAAAATTGCGAAAAATGAAAAGCCAACTCTTGGATGTTCTGATAATCATCATAAAACACCTCCTTGGTCGCTCTTCAGATTAAATCTCGGCGCCTTCAGTGTTGCGGAGAGTTTTGCAAGGGAAACGTCGTTTCCATTCACGTGTAAATCAACAGTGGAGACGAAACTATTTTAACGCAAGAAAAGCTATTGGTATCTATGATCTATTCTTACGACTTTATGAGCCCGATTACGTGGCTTGCTTATATGTGTATGTGTCTCCGCGTCCAGTAAAGTCTAGTGTGAGGTTGAATGTATGCATGTGCCCAGGCACGTAGTTTTTGGTATGCGTAAATAGAATAATGAGGAACAATACATAAAGGTGAGGTTCACTATAGAAGGGTCTGGAATATGCGAGAGGCGTCCGTTTAGACGCTTTATACTTGGACCGCAATCGTGTGAGGGACCAGAGTCGATTAAAACATTGAGCCGCGAAGTCGATAAGCAAGAGCTAGAAATCAGTACATTTTTAACCGAAATTGTGTAAAATAAATCTTTATAAATAAATTGTAGGTTGATTAAACGAACCCAACTAAAATTATAACTCTATGTTGCAAGGTTTAGATATTAACATTCAAAACTTTTATCAAGTGTATATAATAATAATATAATATAATCTAAGTTGCAAGGATATATTCATTTAAAGCTCTCAGATGTAAGCCCACAAACCAACAAGTGTAGTTCGCGCTTACAAATGCTGAATGTGTACTTACAAATAAAATCCAAACCTCAAATGAACATAAGCCCCACAACTTTTGCCGACCTTTCCTGAAACAGGGGTGACATTGGCAAAGTGAACAATTTTTTACAGTTAAATAATAATATTAGGATAATAATGGAATTTATAATAATAAAATAATAATATTCCAATATTATTATTTTACAGTAATCTAATCTAATCTAATCTAATCTAAGCTGCAAAGATATATATCATTTAAGATTTATATTAAATGCATTCCCACAAGCAGATAGGTATGTATAATTTCGCGCTAACACATGCCGCATGTGGACCTACAATATAAAAACCCAATCTCAAATGAACATAAGCCTTGCAACTCTTGCCGTCCTTCCCTGAAACAGGGGTGACATTGGCAAAGTGAACCAATTTTTTATATTATGGGTGGTCAGCCGCATAACAACCTATAAGTAAAAGAAAATAACAGTAAAATAATAATATTAGGATGGTTTATTTGGTGAGCGCTGTTTTTGTGTGAATCACACCACAAAGGCTCTCTGCGAGCTTGGTCGTCGCTATAGAAGAGACCCATTTGCTGTAAGGCTAGATGGACCTTTGGTGACCGGTTTTTGATAAAGGTATATGGGATTTTTAACCCTGCGAAGAGCATATTTGAAAATATAAATGGTACAGATTTTATGCTCCGCTGGGATTAAAACCCACGACGTTTCATTTACGAGTTTAAAGCGTTACCATTAGAAAAAGGGACCGGCCATCCTACCTCAACACAAGTTTTCCTTAATTAGAAAGAGATCAAAGATGATCCAAGTGTGACCACACTGCTAACAGGCAAGTGTGACAGATTTTTAGTTTTTACTGCATTGTTGGCATTATTAAAATACCTCTGCGCGAAAATCGTGCGCACGCATTTTAATTGTTGTGGTCGGACTTTTCTTCAAATTTCAAAGAAAAAATGCATTGTTGTAATACATCATATCATGACATGTGTTATTATTGGGTGACGAAACACAAGATGGAGAAAGCAAGAAAACATAGGGTTTCACACGATTATTAAGTATTCTGTTGTGTTTGACAAGTCTGTTTTTGTCATGTCCGGCTGACAGCTCTGTCTCATAGTTTGCTTCAATGCCGTAAACTAGTTTCGGTTCCACTTATATTATACCTCAAAGGTCGCTTCCGTGCGATGCCTGACACTTTGGCAAATACCTAGACTTGGTGCATAATCCGTATCTCCCTACTTTACCTAAGTATAAACCTTTACGTTTAAACGCAACCAAAATGTATGGAAACTAATGCATCAGCTCTAGTGATCGTTTTTGTGTCACATATTGTAGGTTAAACGATTTGTATGAGTTCAAACTTTGGGGTACTAAGTATGGTGTAAAGCCACCGACATCCACGGCAACTAGACCTGAAGCTAAACATAGACTGTTGCTGCTTCACATTGTTGGGTCTCTGTATCGCGAGACGTTCGCCGAATGTTCGTCCAGCTTCATTAAACTACTTAATGTAAATTAAATTGTAATTCTTGTTTACTGATGTAAAATATATATTTGATTGCAATTTTTCAGGCTGATATAAAACCTGCCTTTTTTATAAGCAGGGTCAAGAGCTCCGTATAGAATGTCTGGATTTTTCCATACACACCAATACTCCCGAGTATGTACGTCGGTGTTTTGGCCGAAGGGTTCAATTCGCTGTTCTTGACTAGGGTATTTAGAACAGAATAACTCTGGTTCGAATCACGCCTGGCCCATTTGACCAAACTTCGATCCTGATTCAACAGGTGCCATTGCATGCACACAAGCTTTTGCTTTCGCATGAAGACAACTGGCCATGTAAAATAGGTTGGTGAATTGCATTCCTCTTCACAAATCTATATAAAATAAGTGCCGTTGGTATAAAATATAAAGCATTGCTCAAAGTCACGTCCATAGAGTAAATTTAAAAAACATGAAAACTTAATGAATCTCTAGAAGTGCCGTCGTATATTCCCACTAACAATAACCACTAACAGACACGAGTAAGCTTGCGTTTACATGCGAGTGTGCTTACAAATTAAAACCCAAACCTCAAACGAACATAAACCCAACAGCTGTTGCCGACCTGCTGAAACAGGGGTGACATTGATAATCTTTTTTTCTTCTCAAACTTGTTCCTCATTGCTGAGGGTAGTGACCCGTGTGGAAGCAATCACTCTTCTTCAGTTCTCTCTTGACTCTCTGACGCTGTCTTTACTTGATCGACATTGGCAAAGTGAACCATTTATTACAGTATGTGTGGTCAGCCTCATACCAAACTATAAAGAGATAAACGCAATGTTTTATACTCGGGTTAAAGGACGTGGAATAAACAAGGGGAAGAACTATTTGGTATTCGTCTGACTTCGCTGTGTATGTACGCGGTTCAGTTTCCTCGCTTTGCTGCAATAATTGTAATAACCAGGTACGTTGATGACACCTCTTCATCCCAGCACACGAAGCCAGCCTCGCCTCTGCCGACAATGCCAGATTAATGTTACCTGCAAGGGAAGCCGGGATCCCGGGTGTAATGCAACTCCGCTTGTGATGAAGAGATCCTCAGGATTGTAGGGATGATTACATTACGAGCTCATTATGTATGTACTAATCTTAGATGATAAGATGTGTCGAATATACATATAACCACGTCATCAGATAACTGCTTCTTTCATTGCCACTTTTAACGAAGATCGGCGATTATCATGGCTATTTTTTAATTGAATGTTGCGGCTCAAAATCAAGACTTGGTGCTGGCTAAGCTACTGTATTAGGATTTTCAGCAGGGTTTGGCGAAAATACAAATTCTTAAACTATTGTACGATTTTTCCGAGCATTTATTTTGACAAAATTTATTTTACACGGTTTGGTTCACAATTTACAATAATTGACAATCTATGCGTATGTGGTATTCATGTCCAAATGTTGGATGCAACTAATCCACAGATGCCCTTTGTAGTCCGTATATATAGGTACAAAAGGGATTATTCTTGCATATTTCAGATCATTTGATCTCTCGCTCACACCAGACCACCGTTCGATGTACTTTACTACTACCATCATACTAGAGCCAGATTGCTCTACACGCTAGCGTACATGTTCAGGCCCGCGTGGGTACTTCAAATCCTTAGTTTGTAACACTATGTTTCGTCTGTGAACACGCCGCAGTAACTGCAACTGTAATTGTAACTCTGTCGCCATTCCACCTAAGGTGAGCAGAGTTGTCTTCATTTCCTACTATCTTGCACACTTTTCCAATTCATTTATATCCATCAGCTTTTTCAAACATTATCTTCTTTACATCCCATTCTTTTATGTTGTCACCAATCTGATCAAGCTAAACTTTCTTTTCCTCTTTTTGCTAACGACACTTATTATTTTTTCAATTCAATCCTCAGTTTACTCCTGGACGTAGGCATCCTCAAATCCTCTCCATGTTTGTCTATCGGCTGCTGTGTTCAGCCATCCTCTGCTTGTAGTTCTCTTGATGTTGTCCAGCTACCTCAGTTCGGGTCTCCTCGCTTGGACATTTAGAGACGTTACTGGACGATTCTTTTCTTCCACCTGTCATGGTCCTGCCTTGCGACATGACCAACCCAATTCAATATTGATCAAAAGTTGTGTTTCAAAAGCATGTTGGGAATCCTCTGTAATCTAATAAAAAAAACATGGGATTGTTATTTTTAACTCGATGATAATGATGCAAACTAGGTCGTATGTGTATAACAAAATGAAAGTTTCTGAAACAACAAAATAATTCCATACAAACAGGAAGAAATGTAATTGGACTCATGTAAAAAATAACGAGGATGTAACGTGTGTAAGAACACTAAAATGTTAACATTGCCTGGGAAAATGTACGCGAAGAAAATTTTTCGAAAACTTTACGTTTAGTGTAGAAAATTTCTTTCGCCCATTTATGTAGTTTATTTAACAATAATGTTTTTCCCGTTCCCTGACGAGTATATTCTCATTTTATATAAAACCAAGATAATAAAGAGAACATTATTACAAGAAAAAAAGTCGCAAAATTTAAAATCAAGTTTTTGTCGCACAGATCATTGATCTTATAAAGAGGAAGAAGAACTATTAGCAAAGAATGATATTTATATTCCTTTTCATTTTTAATTGGCACTAAAACTATCTATAATATAATATAATAATCTGTAATCTAAGTTGCAAGGATGTATTCATTTAAAGCTCTCAGATGCATGCCCACAAACAAACACTTGAAGTTCTCGCTGACAAATCGCACGTTTAATAATAAAGAGCAATAACTCAAAAAACAAGAATGTTGAGAAAACGCGTTTAAAGTTCAGACACCCAGTACAACTTGTATGGGATGAAAAAGGCGGCTGATGTTTTATCTCGGTCATATTCGTCCAAATTGAACGGCTGTCGCATTCTACGCATTCTTCTCGCATTGTTCTTGCGTTTTATTACAAAATCTCGATTTTCCCAATCTTCGAGTTATTTCTCTTTATTATTAAACGTGCGAAATGCTAAATGTGTACCTACTTACAAATAAAATCCAAACCTCAAATGAACGTAAGCCCTACAACTTTTGCCGACCTTCCCTGACACAGGGGGGACATTGGCAAAGTGAACCATTTTTTACAGTATGGGTGGTCAGCCTCATACCAACCTATTAGATGTTTAGTTCGCTTATCTTGACTAGCGTATTTGAAATATAATAACTCAGGTTTGATTCCCGTCGGGCTCCTTGACCACAACTTTGACCCTGGTTCAACATGGTGTCATTGAGTATAATTATAAATGTCATATTAAATACTTAAAAAATATCAAATATTAAAGAAAGAGGGCTTCAAATTAAATAAGACATAGGTGCAGTCGATTGGAGTTATGAAGCAAAGTAGTTTTATATCTAATATTCAAGCCTGATCTGAAGACCAATAAATAGACGAATAGATATTTCAATTCGAATCAGATGGAAACAGAGCTCCGTTGAAGTAACAAACTATAGCAACGAAACGTAAGCAAGAGGATAACAAAGAAGAAAGAAAATATAGAACACGGTCAAAGCCCGAAAGAACAGAATCAAGCATCTGAATCTGGCCGTAAAACATTCATAATGAATTGTTAATTGATGATGTTAATACCTGTTTCTGTTCAGTCAAAATCGGTTATTGAATTACATTCTTCTTCACAAAATCTACGAAAAAAAGTTTTTTTTTCTAGATGATGCAACTTGGTAAGAATCTGGAAGACGTTAGAATCTAGCATCTTTTAGCCGCGCTCGTTGTCTGTGATAGTATTTTAGTGTCTGACTAACAGACTGCATTCTTGCGGGCCCTCCAGATTCCAGATATCAACACAGTCTAATAGACTACAATAATAATATACCATTGACTACTCGTTCGCCCACACAGAATCTTCTTTATATATTATGTGTTAGAGTACATAACTTGATTTCTTCCTGTGTTAGTTTGTATTTGAAATGAATGGACTTTTAAAAAGATAATTCAAACATTTTACGAGATGGTAGGTATTGTTAAAAAATAAAATATACTTAAAAGTAAAAAAATACTTTTTGAAGCCGTAGTATTTTAATTGTAGGTAAGAACTACGGTCTATAATCTACAATCTAAGCTGCAAAGACATATTACATTTAAGATTAATATAAAATGCATTCCCACAAGAAGACACGCATAAGTTTGCGCTTACACATGCCACATGTAAACCTACAATATAAAACCCAATCTCAAATGAGAATAAGCCCTGCAAGAGAAAATGTCAGAGGAAAGCATGGAAGGGGAAGACCGAAGAAGGAATGGATAGACCGAAGAGATGAGATTGAGAATGAATGGAACCTGCAGAGCGGGAATAAAAGAGATGAAAGAGATAATATGCAAGACACATCTGCGGAGGTACCGGCCACCCCTAGTGGAACAGCTGCAGGATACAGCAACATGCCCACTTAATTGCTCTCAACTTTTTTTTTTCAATTTTCAATCCTTATAATATTTTTCGAGTGAGTGTTTTTTCAATCCTTGAAACCGTCTGGTATCAAATTATCCGTTCTGCGTGTAATTGATCCTTGAAATTTGTAATTGGTGCTCGAGCAATGAAAAGGGCAAGTGTTCATCTGAAAAGTGGGACCCGCATGAATAAAATGTTCAACAGATTGTTCAGATTTCGAAATGATGATATTACATACAAGTTACATACATTTTACACACATTGCATGTTTCTGTGTGCCAAGGCAAAGTCCGGTAGATAGCTCAGTTGGTAGAATGTTTGAGTTCCATGTGAGAGCGCTAAGGTTCTGTCCCCATCATGGATGCCAGATAGTATTGGGAATCTTTATCACAGGAGGAGTAGTCTTTTGAAGAAATAGGGATTCTCCTCCAGCAGGCTAAAGGCTGACCCCACCATGCTGTTAAAACACGGTTCACTTTTGTCAATTCACCCCTATTTCAGGGAAGGCCAGCAAATGTTGCAAGGTGTATATTCACGTGAGTTTTGGTTTATTTTGTATGTACACATGCAGCATGTCGCACGTTTAATAATAAAGAGCATTAACTCAAAAAACATGAATGTTGGGAATTCACGTTTGAAGTTCAGACATTCAGTACAACTTGTATGGGATGAAAAAGGCGGCTGATGTTTTATTTCGGTCATATTCGTCCAAATTGAACGGCTGTCGCATTCTACCTATTCTTCTCGCATTGTTCTTGCGTTTTATTACAAAATCTCGATTTTCCCAATTTTCGAGTTATTTCTCTTTATTATTAAACGTGCGATGTGTAAGCGCAAAATTACACTTTTTTGTGTATTTTGGGTAAAATTACACTTCTTTGAACATAAAATTTAGTTTTTTTATATATCTTTGCTACTCAAATTATAGATGTATTGAATTAAAATTGTACAAAACCCATGTTTCTTTCACGCTTTTTTTGCAGTGTTTTTTTTCCTAAATTACATAATTATTCCAATAACCGATAGACATTGGAATGTGGATGTGGGTTTTTCAGCTTTTAGTCGGTTGTCCGGTCAAGCACCTTCAGCTGCGGCTAACAGCGCTTCAAGAGGACAATAATGACTGTAATTGTGTGTATTTTTCCTGTCGGCCATGTGTGTGTGAACCTTCTCGGCCAGGCAGGGAACTTGAGAGAATCTTATTAAGCCTAGGTACATGCGATAATTGCTTACACAAGGAAATAGCTCGCCTGGACTGCTTTGTTGGTTGAACATAGCTAGCGAATAGCAAATGCTGCACGATGATTTGGAAATAATTTAGGAAAGAATGAATGTTGGAAGACTGACACAGAAAGTGTGCGTTTCTAAGAATGGATGGATTTCGTTGTAGAGAGAAGAAAGTAAAAAGAAGGACGCATATTTGAATCATGGTTAGATGGAGTTGGAAGAGGAGATGGTTCTGGATTGAACACGTAAATCGCATGATTGAAGACAGGTTAACCCAAATCGTTGCTTACAAAATACTAAAAGGCCAGCGTCCATCAGGCCGACCACCCAAGAGATGGAAGAACAACTGGTCTTCTGCATCACAGGAGCGAGTTCCGCAATACACATAATATTTTAGATCTACCATAGGTTTTTTTTTTATTTACTTGGCGTTTTAAATATATTCTTACGATTTACTTTGGGTTCACATTAATAAAAGTTCACTTGAATTTATTTTAGAATTCGCGTACATAAGGTTCTCACTTTAAATCTTTATACTAATCGCTTCACGGCTAGGGTACTAATGGGACTCTGACTCCTCTAAAGCACTGCAATCTGTATTAATTTATAGAAAGAATTAAGGCTAGTCTAGCATGTACTAGCCTATGCCAGAATGATCTCGGGCAGACTAGACGCTTCGAGTAAACATGAGTAGATACAACCATCCAATTCATCCAAATACTTACGTCTATACACACATATACAATGTAAGTAAAATAAAACAAAGATACAAAGAAAACTACCTTAAACCTAACCCATCAAAAACCCAGGTCTCCTACTTCCATCTAAAGAATAAGTTTGCATCAAGGAAACCAGTAATCAGATGGGAAGACCAAGTGCTGCCTCCCAGCGATAACCCCAAATACCTGGGAGTTACCCTTGACCGGTCGCTCACATATAGAGCCCACTGCAACAACACAAAAATGAAAGTGGCTACCCGTAATAATCTACTCCGGAAGCTCGTGGGCACCAACTGGGGTGCGCAGCCACAAGTAATACGTGTAACTGCAATGGCTTTGTGTTTCTCAGCCGGAGAGTACGCAGCCCCGGTATGGGAACGCTCCGCACATGCGAAGCAAGTTGATGTCGCGCTGAATGATACCTGCCGTATTGTATCAGGATGCCTCAAGCCAACGCCCACGGGGAAGTTATATCCTCTTGCAGGCATAGCCCCACCCCACATCAGACGCAAAGTGGCTTCGAGAGTCGAGAGGCAGAAGGCTCTAACGTGCACACAGCACTGCATTTACGGAAGTGGCTTTTCATCACAGCAGCGCCTGAAGTCAAGACACAGCTTCCTTAGTTCCGTGCAGCCTTTGTCTTTGGATCCAGTGGCGGAGAGATTACAAATGTGGAAGGAGGAATGCCCGGAGAGCTTTGTGAAGCCTTCAGAGAGCCTACCTCCAGGAAAGAACCTCGAGTGGCCCGTATGGAGATCCATGAACAGATTGAGGACCAATGTTGGAAGAGCCCGGGCCAACATGCTGACATGGGGATTTCTGGGACGGGAGGACTCTACACTATGTGAGTGTGGAGCTCAGCAAACAATGGAGCACCTGCGGTGTTGTCCCTCCTGTCCGACAAGCTGCTCCATGGATGATCTCTTTGCGGGAAACCAAAGAGCTGTAGACATTGCTCGTTACTGGGCCAATACGGTGTGAAGCTGACACGAAGAAGAAGAAGAATGTAAGTAAAAGCACATAGATGCAAAATCGTAAGTAAACACGCACATAAATAAACTCATAAATTTGTAACAATATTCTGACCAAGTATCAGGCATCACAGCCTCATGCGTCTATTGACTAGTCTGATAAATGCCTGACTAGCACATTACGCCCGTATTGGGCACAGAAAGAAACGCCGACACCAGTCCTATACTGAGTACTCGCGATACTATTTTGTTGTAGCCTTGAACTCAACGTGGCCTCTTCCCCGCCCCACCTCCTTCCTACCAGTCCAGTCGGTATATTACAAGTATTCAACTTTACGTTCAAACTTAATCATAGCGTTTTACTCATGGCCTTATAAGTTATAGCATAACGTCCCCTTAGTGCTTGTTTGTCTTATATCCAATAGAGGTAATTTCACATGAGCAATGTTTGCACGTGTACTGGACCAATATGTCGTATAAAAACTGGAAATTGATTTAAAAAAGATTAAAAACAACTCTCACATTATCGTGTTTTTTCTTAGCTTTGATTATGTGAATGGGGTTCTTAAGACAATTTCATTTAAAAGTCGTCTTTGAGTCGAATGTTAGATAGGCCAAACAAGCACTGGGGGGACGATAAGTAAAACTGAAACTATTTTAACGCAGATAGGTGCTGTGGCTATTCGTTTCAACCAACCTCAACAGAAACGTAATTAGTTAGAAAGAGAACAGAAGTGCAATTCTCGATGTTCGGTTGCACTAAAGATATTAGTTGCCGGTGGAGATTAATAGCCCTTGCGAAAGAGTTCCTTTGCCGTTTTGCGATTCTCGTTCCTACCGACCTTCCGACTATCCTTACAAGGGACAGCAATGGGTTTTGTATGTTTTTTCTCGATTGGCCAGACTGACGGATGATCGATGTGATAATCGTCCGACAGGTGCCAGCCCAAAGGGTAAATTTCCCCATATATTTAAAAAAAATACTAAAACTTCATCAAAAAGTAGTAAAACAATAATAAGTGCAAATAAGTACGAAACAACGGAATGAAAATACATAAAACTACATTACAATGTAATAAAAAACTCAGTTCTGAACAATACAATGTTTGGTGTAAACTATTGTTTATATTGTACTTTTACTCCTTCAACTTGTTAAAACTAGCCCAATTTATTTTAATTAAAAAATTTAAGGTGATTTGTTTATTTCAAATATGTTAAAATTAGGAAATGATTATAAATAACATTTTATATGAAATTATTTTTCCTTGGACTTTGGGGGCAATTCTCATAGTTCACAGCTCTCGCATAGCAGGCTGGCAAATCAGGCTAACTTCACGTCTGCTGTCAACTGACATTTGACAATTAAATCTATGCTTAAATCTTTATAAATTGAGCGTTATAATGATTGAAAATCACTTGTAAATAATTATGTTTACAATTTATCACAAATGAAGATGAAACTGTGAAAAAATAAGGCAATTTCTTTGTGCAAATTTATTGTTGTCAAAAGCATAATAATTATCTGCATGACGTACTTAGCGACGCGCATATTATGCCGTTCAGAATGCCAATTTTCGTAAGATCGTAATTCCTATTCTACGTCATAATTTCCTATAATAATGTCACGTGGGTCACAAATAAACATAAGGAATGAGTTTGCGAATACATTTATTTAGGTCATTAAAGAAAATAAGTCATATATTTGTAATAATCTACTGACAATTTCTGTCCTTCGCTGTACGGCGGGGTAAATCGGCCGCGCTATATTTTGACAGTTCCGGGAGATTCCTCACCTTTATAAGAAATAGCCTTCAGCCAAATTTTCAAACGAGAATCACAATTCACCTTTCATTCGGCAACGAATCGGTATCAGTCGCCTTCGGCCTCGCCTTTGAGATCCCGAATAGCCCTTCTGAGGTGTTCTCGGTGTGACTTCATTCTAAACAGAGACGAGTAAGAGAAGCTTGAAAATTTCTCCGCAATATTGGTATTACAAAACGGCATATCTGCGCGGTAATTGAGCACCCGCGATTTTATAAATATTTTAAATAATCCATACTATATGTCTTATGAAAACTGAAAATTAATTTTAACTGTGCCTGTTAGAGGGAAAGTCGGCGTGAGCTACAGGGCTTATGTTAATTTGAAATTGATTTTTTTAAATGTTTTAAGTCCACATGCGGCATGTGTAAGCGCGAACTTACACGTTTTGTCGTGCCGTTGCTTTTAATTCACGGGAAGGCCTTCCGCCACATGAGAAAATGTGTAGCTTTGTATGAGCGTCCATGTGATGTGGACCCTTCTAACGCATACCTACATACAAGACGGGTACGAGGAGGGTTTGAGCATACTGTGTGTCTGCTTGTGAAAATGCATATAATGTGAACCCCCGATGTTACATATCTGTGCAACTTAGATTAGATTAGACTAGATAAGAAGAAAACTTTCGGTTCCACTCGTAGTATTTATTTTGCCAAGAAAATTACCAAATGCGAGAGTGTGGGCGCTGTTTCAGATTCAATACATTATCGGTAAACACAGGCGTTTAGTTCTAACGTAACTAATGTCTTATACTCGCTATATCGGACACTTGGCCGAAGACCACCGAAGGCTATGTTTCTATATTATTAATTATTATTATTATTCAACATGAATATTTTTTATCTTGTATCTCTTACAGTCTGCAATGGCTCAATACTTGTCGACAAAGAAATCGACAGCTTGGCAATGGTTCTTCGGATAGTTTTTTTTGTAATCATTGTATATGCATGGTAATTATTAATTAATTCACAAACTTATATGGTGTTGTACAAGGTTGTGTGAAATCAAGGACAAGGTTTTAATTGTAGGTAAGAATTGTGTAAAAAGAATAAGAAAGGAAAAGAGTTTTTTGAGAAATACTTATACGGAAAATATGAAGTTAGTTACAGTATATCATCAATGTATCTTTCACGCTTTAAATACAGCATCTGGATTTTGGAAATTTAACAAAAATCTCTTAATACCATGCACGGTAAACGAGTCTTACCAAAATGTATGATGGGATGAGGATGTAAAATGCAATTTGTTGTGTATGTTTTTTGACTTATAGGTTGGTATGCGGCTGATCATCCATGCTGTAGAAAATGGTTCACTTTGCCAATATCACCCCTGTTCCAGGGAAGGTCGGTGAGCTTTGCAGGGTGTATGTTAATTTGAGATTTGGGTTTTTATATTGTAAGTCCACATGCGGCATGTTTAAGCGCGAACTTAAACGCGTATGCTTATGAAAATGCATGTAATGTGCGAGCTGTTAAAAGAAGTTAACCAAAAAATAATGTAACTGAAAATGTTCAGCTTTGTATATTTTAACTAAAGAAATTATCACAAAAACAGTCAGTTTATTCTGAAGCTTCTACCCTCAAAGTGATGTGCATAATTGCGTTCCTGCACCTCATTGTCCTGGCTCGTGGTTAACTCTAAAAATTAAACTATCAACTTTGTTTTCTTACTTTTCATAATAAATTACAAGGCACGCTTAAACAGTGCACGTCACCAGTTTTGATGAATGTTGATATCTCGGCACCAATTTGCACCGAGCTCCCGGCAAAGTGATGCTGTAATATTCCATCAAGTTCGCAAAGTTCCTGCAAGCCGCTAATGTGATCCATTAACATGTTTCTTGCTTTTACAACCGCCGAAACCCCGAGTGCAAAATATTACGCTAAAACTCACGCACAGCGTTTCAGCAAAAATGTTTGAAGACTTCAACACTCACCATATGTGCTGTTTCAGTGCCTTTACGTTTCCTGTTACTACGTTGTAGTTTAAAACTTGGAGACTTGAGTATACAGAGAGTTTGGGATTCGACCTTCTTACCGCTGTATCTGGGAGATGCTTGTACTTAGTCTGGTAACGTTTATTATAAAGCCACAGAATATATGAAGTTATTAAAATGCTTAATAATAAATAAATAAATTAGGTTGATTTATTTGGTGAGCGCTGTTTTTGTGTGTATCACACCTCAAGAGCCCTCTGCGAGCTTGGTCGTCGCCGTAGAAAGCGCCAATTCTCAAGCAAGACCCAAATGCTGTAAGGCTGGATCGACCTTTAGTGACCGGTCTTTAGTAAAGGTATATGAATTTTTCACCTTAAGCAAAGAGCATTTGAAAATATAAATTGTAAATTTGTTTTGTGCTCCGACGGGATTCGAACCCACAACCTTCCATTTAAGAATCCGAAGTGTAACCACTGGACTACGGACCGGTTAACATGAAATTAAATCGATAAGGCCACATCATCCACTTTTATTGTCGGAAAGGGTTTGGATAGGTAACGCACCTTTTAATTTATAATGGTGCATGGACAGATTGGTGAATTGTGGGCACTCTAAAAAAGCACAATTGTCTTGAAGCATTTGAGATGTAGTTATATCGCAGAATGCTGCTCATTCCATGAACGGATATCGTCAGTAACTCAAGTGTGCTCTAGAGAGCCAGAACTGTGAGACAATTGCTGACAAGTATCAAAGTTAGAAAGGTGTCGTACTTGGGACATGTGCTTAGAAGGGAAAAGTACGGACTGTTGCATTTGATCATTGGAAGGACGATCGAGGGAAAACGAAGTTCTAAACCACCAAACAGGTCTCTGGTCGAAAAATATAATTTAGAAACAGTATTCTAGAATCTCGTTAAAAACGATTCGGCTGAGATAAGGATCATTTGGTTGTAGATTAGAACGATCATTGTGATCGGTCTATTTATCGGTTCAGTTACCTTTCGTATCTATAGATCTCCTCGTTAGCTATGCGATATATTTATGCTTGGTAAACCAGCGATATTTTCTGCGATTTGTTTAAGTCAGTCTTGTTAATTTTATCACAGTTCGTCTACGTATTCCATTATTTTTCATGAGCTTCATCTTTATTCATTTTAATCTGTTTATTTTCTGCACTGATTATTTTACTACCGCCAAGTAAATCAATGAAAAACAAAAGAGATTTTCTATTCCATGCTTTGCCGATACGTATACGTATTAGACTGAAGATGCAGTCGACAGACGTCATGGTTGCGCGAATTTTAAGATGAGGTGGGAATACGACGAGGGAGGGACTTGTTTCTAGTTGCGTATGACAGACATGGCTTCTCAATAATGGTCGTCAAGTCGTCACATCAGCTGTGTGCGAGCCTTTCATAACTCCTTCTAGAGAAATAATCTCTCCAAAGTCGCCTCCCGGATCTGCTTCATCTCTTAACATATTGTTGTGTTTTTAGGGTTCTAATGTTTCTTAAGATTTAAAATATTGGTATTCTTGATTAAAACTGCTGGAGATTTATTTTAGAGTAATTTATTTTGTTCACAATTTATTTTACAAATCACATATGTATGGTTCATTTTCGCTGACTTGGCCTGTAACGGCTACTAATACTTGGAGACTGCCTCACCTGCAGGGCGATTCACGCCTTTTATAGCTACGGCTATCAAACTTTCTAGACTTAATTTTGCCTGGAAACGTCTATGATATTCCAAAAGCTTCCAATACAATTATTACTTATACAATATTTCCTTACTCTAGGTACTTAATAATAATTCATCCTACAGCTAGAATATATACCTATGCACCTACCCTATTTATTTTGTTTATATCTAAGTACTATTTACATAACAATATGTCTCACAGGCTCATGACTGATTCAACAATATCTTCCCTCTTTTGAAGCTTATTTTTTCAACATATACCAATGAATAATTTGCTCGGATAGTTTGTGTATCCCATATTACGTACAGCGCTGTTCAAACATTGATAAGTGAGTCTCACCTCTCATATACGATTAATTTATCGTTCAAGTCAAAAACACGCGGAGTCGCTACAATATTTTGCTCTCAGTATACATGTATAACATATTCTTTAAACTCAAACGTAGCGTTTAAACAATTTTTTATGAAAATTAAAATGCTCTCTTGAAGCGTTGTTTTAGTTTTCATACAGTTTTTGGTAGACGCTTTTATTTCGTACTGGTTTTTGTGCGAGAAAATTGTGTCAATGTCAACATTGTGATTAAATTACAGCCAATTCAGCGATTATATACAAGTTTTTATGTCCCGTTTTTAAAATGAGATTCCAGTCTACAGGTGCAGTACCTCAGTTAAAGTCAGTCGAAACTAAAACAGCACCCCTCGAAAGCGTTTTATATTTCTAGTTAAAGAGTGCAGAACTAATTTTACCTGAACGATTGCTAGTAGAGTAATAATTGCTTGAGAATGCTTATCGAATCGGTGTATCAAAAGTGAAGTATTGTTTTTCTGATTGAGTGCATGAATCTAGAAATTAATTAGAAATTATTTTGCCTTTTATATATAAAGTTAGTATCGTTCTATTAATTTTTATTTTTAATCATGCTGTGCACTTTCCAGCGCAGTTCTGACTACATTTATTTATTTATTAAATTTATAAGGAATATCAACAGCTAAATTACAGGATTAAAGTATGAAATTATATTAGTGATTTTTCGTAGAAGGCATTATTTTAGTAAACAACCTTCAAAGTCATCAGTTTTTTTTTTGTAAAATACCAAGCGTTTAAAAGTAGCGTTTGCCTCTGTTTGTACAGAATATAATCCTCATCTCATATAGTAAGGAATATGAATACACTGCAGTATCTGAGGGACCTCATAGCTCCAGCGACTGCAAACTGTAGGACGGCAACACTGCGGTCAGCTGCATCGTGCAGCAGGCGTCTGGAGTTTCATACAAGAGGAAAGAAGACCGTTTTTGGAGAGCGAGCCTTCAAGGTGGCTGCTCCGACTGCATGGAACGGCCTTCCAGATGACCTGCGCGAGATGGATTTGGAAAATATGTCTAGGAAAGCAGTAAAACTCACCCCTTCACACGTTCGTATAAACAAACGCCTTTGGGATGATCTAGTACAGGGGTCACAATGGGTTGGCAACACAATGGGTTGGTATGCGGCTGACCACCCATGCTGTAGAAAATGGTTTACTTTGCCAATGTCACCCCTGTTTCAGGGAAGGTCGGCAAGGTTGTAGGGTGTATGCCCATTTGAGATTTGGGTTTTTATGTTGTAGGTTCACATGTGTGGCATGTGCAAGCGCGAATTTGTACGTGTCTGCTTGTGAGAATGCATAAATCCCCAATGTTACATATCTTTGCAACTTAGATTAGACAATGGAGACACATCGGCAGAGTTACTGGCCACTCCTAACAGAATGGCGTTATGATACAATATGAAGAGTCAGAGCTCGCTCCAACTTGTCGGGTCTCGGATCCGTATATTAATCGGAGGTTCCAGTGGCAGAACATTTCGAACAAAATCGGTTTCCGATAAGTGTGGATAGCTTCATACATAATGTTCTGCCACTGGAACCTCCGATTAATATACGGATCCGACACCCGACAAGTGGGAACGAGCTCTAAGACGAGCCACCACAAGGGGTGACAGAGTACAGCTAGGTGATTATAAAAAAACTGATTTTGGTAAACTTCATGGTTGAGTTTAAACTCAGAGTTGTTGGTCTACTTCTGTAGGTGGTTATCGAGCCGCGGCGCCCCCAGTAAACGCGTCCTCAGAGGGCATTATGGCAACGCGTCATTAGCATATTCGATCGTCGCCCTGGGACTTAATCGCTTTCTGTCAAATGACGAAGCGTAATTGAATTGAACACCCAATACGCTGCGTGCAGGATTCTCGTGCCGACATACTGACGCGCTACCACCGGAATATTGAGATTTTCCAGAAAATATACCAGTAGAGATTTGTCACCAGACGTTGGCACCAGAAACTAAATAGATACGAAACGTTACTGGTTAATAACAAGGTTTTTCTTAATGAGTATAATAAAAGAAGAGCTTGTATGAAGAAGGTTATGACTCTGGAGGAAATGAAAGAAGTATGTAAGGATAGAAAGAAATGGAGGTTGATCTGTGATGTTGGCGGCTGGAGTTTGTTAAAGTAAAATTGGTTTTGTGATTTAGTTTTTTATGTCAATGTATATATTGTTATTTATTGATTTTAAAAATGTAATTTGTCATGTATGTTCCTTGACTTATAGGTTGTTATGCGGCTGACCACCCATACTGTAAAAAAAATGGTTCACTTTGACAATGTCACCCCTGTTTCAGGGAAGGACGGCAAGAGTTGCAAGGCTTATGTTCATTTGAGATTGGGTTTTTATATTGTAGGTCCACATGCGGCATGTGTTAGCGCGAAATTATACATATCTGCTTGTGGGAATGCATTTAATATAAATCTTAAATGATACATATCTTTGCAGCTTAGATTAGATTAGATTAGATTTGTAACTGTAACTCTGTCGCCATTCCACTTGGGGTGACCAGAGCCGAATTGAGTTTAATATCCCGATCGCTTATACTTATATGCTCCCTTGACTTATAAGTTGGTATGCGGCTGACCACCCATGCTGTAAAAATTGTTCACTTTGCCAATGTCACCACGACAGAAGCAACAATTAAATCAACACCTCTGCGGCACCCTTCTAGGGTGACAAAGACCCTCAAGACTTTGAAGAATTGGGGAGCCTCCCGCACAGGATTCTTTAAAAGAACATTCTGTAGTGCTGCAAATCCCCTGATGTAAATCTTAGATGTGAACATCATGTTTTTAAAATAATACCAATCTGCTCAAGAATACAGAAGGATACCAGGATAGTATATCTCTACACAAGTAAAGCATTAGATAATTGATGACAGCATTCTGTTGCGCTGCAACTCCTCAGATGTAAAGCTCTCCTCACCCGGCTTGCATAAGACGGAGCGGCGTTATTTCTTACACGCTGGTAATGAGCCGAGAGAGCATTGCGACTGTCTCTGCGCTCTCACCGACAGTAGAACGGCACATTGACAAAACGACGCAGAACATAACGATACAGCGACAAAACGACACATGACAGAACGACACAGCTACAAAACGACACATGACTAAACGACACAGTTACAAAACGACACATGACTAAACGACACAGTTACAAAACGACAAATGACTAAACTACACGGTTACAAAACGACACATGACATAACGACATATGAATGGATGACACTGTGACAAAACGACACTTGACAGAACGACGCATGACAGAACGAAACTTGACATAACGACACAATATGAGACAACGACACATGACAGAATAACAGATGTTAGAACGACCCAGTGACAAAAAGACACATTATAAAACGACACAGTGACATAACGACAGATCGGCACTGTGAGAAAACGACACATGACAGAACGACACATGACAGAAAAACACGTGACAGAACATGACATGATAAAAATTAACTGTGACAAAACAACACAAGGATAAAAAATCAGATGGCAAAACATAGAATACCAAAAACAGAACGGCACATAAACGGCACATGAAAAAATCACATGATAGAACGACATATGACAGAATGACACATGACAGAACGACACATGACAGAACATCATATGGCAGAGCACCACATGATAAAACATCACTATGACTAAGCAACACCGAAAATAAACCACTGTGACAAAACATAACATACCATGAACGGCACATGAAAACAATCACATGGCAGTACGAGTTGTGATGTTTGTTCATAGTTATGATTTGTCATGTGTCGATCTGTCATGTGTCGTTCTGTCACTGTATCGTTTTGTCATGTATCGTTCTGTCATGTGTCGTTATGTAATGTGTCGTTTTGCCACTGTAGCATTGTTACATGAAACCGCGTTCCCACTGTTTTGCTAACACCGTGAACAGTATCAATTGCTCGTGTCGGTGCTAATGCCACTGCTGGTTCTTTTTTCTCATGTGCTCCTGGTGCTTGCTATCAAGAGGTATTGCATCTGAGACGCTCCTTGCGCCCCCTAAGACATTTTTTACGTGTATAGTGGATACTTTATTCTAGTAGTTTTATTTCTTGTTATACTTTGAGACAGAGAGAGCATTCTGAAATCTTTAAGCTGTGGAAAAGTACTATTTTTTTAGATTTTTATATTGTAGAACTGCAGATTATTTTAGACGGTATATAGGTCCAGTCCATAGCTCATTTGGTTGAGTGCTGAGAGCTCGGGTTCGAATCCCACCGAGGATGTAAGAAATGATTTTCCGTTTCGGTGTTTATTTCAAACTCAAAATAAGAAATGCTGTAGCGCCATTTAATCTAATCTAATCTAAGTTGCAGAGATATGTAACATTAGGGATTCATATTGAATATATTCTCACAAGCAGACACGTATAATTTCATGCTTGCACATGCCGCATGCGAACTTACGACATAAAAACCCAAATCTCAAATGTGCATACACCCTGCAACTCTTGCCGACCTTCCCTTAACCAGGGGTAACACTGGCAAAGTGAAGCATTTTCTACAGCATGGGTGGTCAGCCGTATACTAGACTATAAGTTAAGCCATCCCAAGAACAACAATAATTAAGCCAACAGCTAAGTTAAAACCGGCAAGATTTACTTAGCCTTCACAAGAAATGAGTACCAGCTGCCTCGGGAGCTTACAACAGGTTTATTAAACATACACGATCATTACTACATGTCTGCTAATCCTACCGATATTTCAGAGAAAGGCGGCAAGATGCATAAAATTTATTAAATTTGAGGTTAAAAAATATACGTAACCTGTATGGAAAAATTGAGGTCAGCTAAAAATCTGTTCAATAATACAAAACACTTCGATTTCGACGCAATATCCATTGTTATATTTATACAATAAAACTCACAAAAAAGTAAACAAAACATTTTTAAATTCAACTTCAATACCTTGAAACTAGTTTTTTTTTTATTAGTTGTTAGATCATTAATTCCTGCGAGTTCTGTACACAAATAACAAGCGATTAAGAATTCTCTAAAAGCACACAGAGCATTTTCCCATTAAACTTTGTGTTGTGTTTATACACTTGGAGTTAATTTTATACTCACAGAAATCTGTTTTTTATTTCCAGTGGCCGTTGGGTAAATATTTCAACGCTTCGTGTTAGTTTTCACAGGCCATTCGACGGGGGAAACTTTCAATTTTATCTATTTAAATATTTTAACACGTATGGATAAGTTTATGTTTGGAGCGAGTGTAGATTAGTGACAGGGTTTCGATTTGTTTTCTGTTACTGGGATTCAGTATTTTTTTACCGGGATTTAAACGAAAAAAAAGTATAAGTTTACGTGTGTATTGACGTTGTGAAGATTCATTTTAAATTATTAATAATGTAAAAATGAAAAATACAGTTTTTCTTCACGAGTTGAGAAAAACTTTGTTTCTGCAATTGTTAAAGTTACTGCTGAAAACCTAAATAAGTTAACTTTGTTTCTAATTATGATTATTAAACAATATAATATATTGAATCGACTAATACAAAGAAATCTTTATTATGTACTATAATGAAAAATAACGATAATAATCGGTAAAAAGTTGAAAATCAACTGATAATTTTCAACGATATAGTCTTCCTTAAGAATATATATTTTTTACAGTAGGTATGCCGTATTTTAAATGAAAAAAAAAGTTATCTAGTACTATTATTTTTCAGTATTTTTTTTAAATTTCTAGAATGATCTAGTCAATTTTTTGTGGCTTTGTAAACAGTAGGAATCCGTTCAATTTAAGAAAATATAGATACTAAAATAATCTAAATTGGCATTTTGAATACCTTAGCAAGGCATTCATTTTTGTACGGTCGGCAAGAGTTGCAGGTCTTATGTTTATTTGAGATTGGGTTTTTATATTGTAGGTCTACATGCGTCATGTGTTAGCGCGAATTTACACATGTCTGCTTGTGGGAATGCGTTAAATATGAATCTTAAATGATATATATCTTTGCAGCTTAGATTTAGATTTTTTAAACAAAACTTACGTAAATTTCCGGTATTCCAGATGCTTAAAACCTGGGATTTAGATACATTGATTTTTTTCAAAACGATAACCCTACCACTGTTATAATACTTACCTACTTGTAGTACCTACGTCCTTCACAAATACATCGCCCATATTCCCTTCACCCATATAATACTCCGCACTCCTGCGGAGTTTTAGGCGGCAATAGTTGCCCTCTATCCGTCCCCTCACGCACTCTCATCTCACCGCCTACACATTTACGACTGTCATGTACCACAATAAATAAATTTGCGTTTATACTTTACCATATCGCTGCGAAACTAAGATAGCACCTCTGTTGAGCGTTGCAGATTCCATATATTTTTCATAAAAGCTATAACAGAGTTGTATTTTTGGGGTATGTACTGAGGAACGCGTATGAGGGAACCTTTATTGCATTTTTATTTGCCGTAGGAATAAAACCACGAAGTCTACAAGGAACATTTGAAATGCATCATATTCTACATATAAAAATGTATTTAAATTATGCATTTCATTTCCATCCGGTTAACTGCTCAGTTTTTAGCGAGAGGGCTAGGGTTAGATCCCTGCGAAAGGGTGCCAGAAATTACTAACCGTTTTGATGTTTATTTCAAACGCAAAATCAAGATACCGTCTAGGTTAACTTAGCCTTCACAAGAGATGAGAACTTGCCCCATCAGGAGCAGGAAAAAATGACTTTATTTTCATCCTTCCAATAACTCGCACTTATAACTTTTTTCATAACTAAGCATTATGCATTGTATTCGTTTATCCGAAAGAACAGCTGGTCTTCTGCATCAGAAGAGAGAAGTGCCGAATACATAATGTATATCAACGGACATAAAATAATAACATTAATAAAAAGCTCTAGCATTGTACCATGTTCAATTCTAAGGTATTTCAGATACAAATCTTCTTGGTCTCCATATTTTTCTTCGAAACGCCAGACACATGCAAGTTTCTCTCATCGACTTTGACTAAATCATGACGTTTGTCAAATAAATATATGAAAACAAAGCAGCGCTTCTATTGAGTGCTTCAGTTTTCATACATTTTTAGTAAAAAAAACTAGTGTAAACGTAAGAGGAATTTCTCTGCATTTAACATCTCCAATCGTTCCGCTAGTTAGAGCCAACAGTTTTCTCTTGTGTAAGCGTGAATGTATGAAAAACAATGGGATCTTTCACAGTTCTGTGATTAGGTACTATATACTACAAACGCATTTCATCTAGATAATAACACACATCTAAAGGAGATATGAGACTAGTCGCTCGGATGAATGTTCGTTCGTATGTTCGAATGTTCGTTAAAAACAATGGGCGCTTTAACAGTTCTGTGATAACTATACTACAAACGCATTTCATCTAGATAATAACATATATCTAAAGAAGATATGAGACTAGTCGCTCGGATGAATGTTCGTTCGAATAAACAATCATTTTTATATTTTGAATTGTTTGTGTATTAACACTGTGAAAATTCGTATTCAATAATATTTTATTTATTTAATTCAAAGATTCAAATCAAAACACTGTTTTGTATTTTCACGATTATAATAATTTATAATTTAATTTTACTAACAATACAAAACAATACTATAATTTCAATTTATAATTTTTGGATGAAATTTTTTCAAGCAAAACACTGTTTATTTTCACTATAGACTTTATTTAAAAGATTAAAATCTTTAAAACAAAATTACGAACGTTTTCGACCTAGAAGGTCATCATCAGGATGACCTGATGATGACCTTCTAGGTCGAAAACGTTCGTAATTTTGTTTTAAAGATTTTAATCTTTTAAATAAAGTCTATAGTGAAAATAAACAGTGTTTTGCTTGAAAAAATTTCATCCAAAAATTATAAATTGAAACAAAATGAATTTTCACAGTGTTAATACACAAACAATACAAAATATAATACTATAATTTTTATATTTTGTATTGTTTGTGTATTAACACTGTGAAAATTCATATTGTTTAATTTTATAATTTTTTGATGAATTAAAAACACTGTTTATTTTCACGGATAAATTTATTTAAAAAGATTAAAATCTTTAAACAAATTACGAACGTTTTCGACCTAGTAGGTCATCTTCAGGTATGATTACAGTAAAAGATTTATTATGACTAAATTTATTAATAAATCTTTTACTGGAATCATACCTGAAGATGACCTACTAGGTCGAAAACGTTCGTAATTTGTTTAAAGATTTTAATCTTTTTAAATAAATTTATCCGTGAAAATAAACAGTGTTTTTAATTCATCAAAAAATTATAAAATTAAACTATTATTTTTAATTCATTTAATGCTTAGATCAACCCAGCTAGAATGACTCTTCACTAAGGCCCGGTATATTGAACTGTAGTAATATTTGAGTTAACTATTACTTGAACTTTCATTCAAAATACTCAATCTCGAGTTAACTAAAACTGAAGTATGAGGCCACGCCCCCAAATCTTGGAAATAATTAAATTGCCATTCAAAAGCTTAAAAACAAACAACTATTCATAAAAATCATATGCCTAACCTTCATTTAGCTAGAATACGAGACAAAAAATGTTCAGTTTGCAACAATTTTGATGTATCCTTGCATTAAAAAAGAACAGCTGCTGTCAGTGAAGCGCCGCCATCTTGAAAATCGAAAGTTAAAGTTACTAAATATTTACTGGCGAAATTCGGTGAGTGAAATATTATGATGATGTAACTAAAATTGCATTTTAGTTAACTTTACGATACTTCAAAATACCGGGCCTAAGGCCCGGTATTTTCGCTTTGTAAGCTTTCAAAGTGTAAGGAATTACCGTGGTGATGAGACTTCCAGCCCACTTTGTGGTGCTGAGATTTATTTTGTGACCAGCCCACTACAGGCGCCCTACTTTGATGGACCTGAAGCGCTATTCTGCTAAATTCCTTACACGGGTATCAATCCAACTCGGAGCTTGCTAGCACTTGCGAAAAAACTGCATAGATAAAAATCACACCTTATTTTTGGACACGAATCGCTATGTCGTCGCCTTAAGGTCGTAAAGAATCTATCATAATAGCGCTTCTGATCTGTGATTACTCATTAACACAGCACAATTTTTGTCCGGTTAGTCTATCGTTCGCTGGGCATTTCATACACCCCCATACACTCCTTGACTTCCGACCCAGCATCGGATACAAACAGAGCCTTTTACAAAGTGGATACAATTCGCTCTGTGTGGAAAGGCTCTGACTGTAATATGTCATTGAGCTTGTTCGTAGTTTCCTTTTAGTGTTTATGCTTTTAAATGAAGAGTTATTGAAGGGAGAATATTTTTAGTGGCTTATGTACAATACATTGTGAAATGAATAAAATTAATTAAAAATGCCGACAACGTTATCAGCAGGCATATTTTACGAGCGTGACTTCCTTCCGTTACAGCGCATTTGAACGTTCGGTTTTTAATTTTGCGTTCGGTCTAATTCGATTAAATGATGCCAGGGGAGCTTATCCAACAATTTTTAATATTGTATTTCGTCTATAAATTGAGTAAATTCTTCGTCTTCTCATCTCTACTAGATCTTACTTACTCACTTAGTCAGCCATTTTCGTCTACTTCTGAAGCCACCTTTCTCCAGGCATATCTATCCTGAGCCTTCTGCATCCAATAATCAGCAATCATTTCATTCTATTAATTCCATCAGCAATACATCTACCGGTTTGTAGGAAAGTGGTTATTAAAACTACGGATTCTTAATGGGAAGGTCGTGGGTTCAAATTTCCGGCGAAACACAAAAAAAATAGAATTTAATTTTTAAGTAAGATTCTCTTAGTTGTGTTGAAAAAATTACAAACTTTTACCAAAGACCGGTCACTAAAAGTCATTCCAACCTCAAAATAAATGGGTCTTGCTCGAGAATCAGCGCTTTGAGGTGTGATTCACCCCAAAACAGCGCTTCCAAAATAAATCACCCTAACATTTATTTAATCATTACAAATCTAAGTTTATGTTTATGTGAATTTTAATAGTTTCAAGATGAACGTTCGAAATGCTCAAACAAGTAGCTCGTCTGATAGCACTTTTACGTGTACGCTCTTTCATCCCACACTGCTGGATTTTTACTCGACTTTTTCTAGTCGGCTCCGCGAGCTGGGGTCACTGGCCGACCTTAACTTTGAAACGCCTTATTTTAGAATAACTTACATAATGTACGAGGGTGTGTGAGAGACAGCATGTACGAACGGTTAAAAAAATAATGTACTTATGAAAACGTTTGTATGCTTGATGAATTTTTTTTTTTTTTTTGTTTTGGTTACGAAAGATGGACAGATTTGAAGATGTATGAATTTCTTAACTTCTCCTAATTTTTCTCTCTCAATAATTCGTGATAAAGAATGCAAATTTTCATCCTGTTCTTGTTTTGCCAGAGACAAAGTTATGTAAAAATTAATTAGAGGAACTTCTTGCCACGTTCTTCCCGAAGGGATCGCATGTGGCGAGTGAAACCTTTTTATTTTTACAGGTAAGGGGGCCAACCATTTCATACAAAGTGGGGGCTACCCAGCTCCCGAGAGGGTTGGTACTCATTTCTTTTGAAGGCTGACCTGCCGGTATCTTATATTTGGTTTCGAAAAAAAACTCCGAAACGAGAAATCGTTTCTGATAGCCTCGGTGGGAGTCGAACCCGAGCTCTCGGCATGGAATGCAAGCACTAGGGTTCAAACTAAGGTAATAAAAATATTTTATGTTTACTGGCACAGAATATTCTAGAATTTCACGTACAATTTCTCAACTCTTACTAAAAGCCACGCTGTTGAAAATCTCACAAAATTTCCCGTGTAATATTCGGTTTTAATTATCCCCCAAGAATAACTTTAATGCGAGTATTCAACCAAAATATTGTACAATGACTTGTCAGTGTGGAAATGTCAGAATTGTAGAACTGCCTTATGATTTATTAACTACACAAAATTTTACTATAAGTATTACTTCTTTACCTTCCTGTAGCGTTTTACCAAAAAAAATGTATGTAGACTAAAACAGCTCATCTGGTGAGCGTTCTAATTTATATATATTTTGTCGTGAAACGCTTTGTTTGAGTTAAAACTTAGTTTTACTTGGGTACTGTGCGAGAATAAATATTGCGTAAATTTCACCTCGATTACGTACAACGAAAAATGTATTAAAACTATATCACTCTCTAGGAGTGCCGTTGTTTATTCTATACATTTTTAATATACGCGACCATGCGATATGTTTTATACATGGGCTCTGTTCTCACATGAGTGTAAAGTTGAATTTTACAGTTTTTGTGAATTTAGTAGGTGACGCCTTTCTAATTTTTTAAAGAAAAATATATATTCTAAAAGTTAAAATAAATATGTTACACATGCCATCTAATCTAATCTAAAATCTAATCTAATCTAAATCTAACTTGCAAAAATATTTATCATTTGAGATTTATATTAAATGCATTGCCACAATCAGACATGCATAATTTCGCGCTCACACATGCCGCATGTGGACCTACAATATAAAAACCCAATCTCAAATGAACATAAGCCCTGCAACTCTTGCCGACCTTCCCTGAAACAGGGGTGACATTGGCAAAGTGAAACATTTTTTACAGTATGGGTGGTCAGCCTCATACCAACCTATAAGTCAAGGAATATACCAACCAATAAGCCAAGGAATACCCGTTTGCAGAAATTGTATATAATTTATGTAAATTTGGAAACAATACAGTTTGTAAATTTTACGGTTGATAGATCAGTTGGTGGAACAATAACACAGGCCAACAAAATGAAAAAAAAAATTTGGTGCCAGAAATCTAACATCTGATTTTAGATGTTTTTAATGTGCTGATTCCAAAAATGCCACCAGATTTTTTCTATCAGCTCTAGTTTTTGAGATACACGTTACAGGTTAAATGATATAGTTTTTTCTGATAAAGGACAACAAATAAAGAGATAAATATGTACTTAATCCTCAAAATAGAAATTTCCCAGAATCTAATTAGCCAAATGGATACCTGGAATTGTCCCTGACCCAATGTTCCTATACTAGGAACTACTCAATACAATGCTCTTAATTACTTTTATACTTGTAATTGCCTATGACCCGATCCTTCTATACCTGCTTGGCTGTACTTGATTTAGTATATTACTGAGTTTTCCCAAGTAAAGTTGTGCTATCATTTTGTGTAAATTTTGGTCGTTTTGTAGTATCAAGACACTAAACTGAAACAATGGCATCCACAAGCAGACGTACCTGTGTAAATCATCCCGATGTTTTTTGTTATGTGTGTGGTGAATACACTTTGAAAGAGGGCAGAAAAACGATTTCTGACTTTGTGAAAAGAGCTTATCTTGCCTATTTTGGCGTTCATTTAGGAGATCAAGATAAATCTTGGGCCCCACATTTCATATGTAAAACATGTGTTGAACATTTGCGACAGTGGACAACTGGAAAGAGGAAGTGCCTAAAGTTTGGTGTACCAATGGTTTGGAGAGAACCGCGGAACCATCATGACGACTGCTATTTTTGTCTCGTTAATATTAAAGGCATAAATAGAAACAATAGACACAAATGGACATATCCTGATCTAGATTCTGCAAGAAGGCCTGTAGTGCATTCGGAAGAAATACCCGTTCCATCATTCAGCAGTCTACCCGAACTGACAGAAGATGATACAGAAACATCAACGTCTGACGAAGTTAAAAGAATTCAATCAGAAAACGACAGCGATTTTGAAGCAGATTTAGCAACTCCGCAGTGTTTCAATCAAGAAGAACTAAACGATCTTATAAGAGACCTGAATCTCTCAAAGGAATCCGCTGAATTACTTGCATCCAGATTAAAAGAAAAAAATCTACTTTGTCGAGGTACTAATATTACATTTTATCGTAAAAGAGATAAGGATCTGCTGCCTTTTTTCACTCAGGAAAATGACTTGGTATTCTGTAACAATATAAAAGGGCTCTTAGAAAAAATGGGTTTGCCTGAATACACTCCAGATGATTGGCGCCTTTTTATTGACAGTTCAAAACGTAGTTTAAAATGTGTTCTTTTACATAACGGTAACAAATATGGCTCAATTCCTATTGGTCATTCTACTACCATGAAGGAAGAATATGAAACAATAGCATTAGTTTTGAGAAAAATTAAATACGAAGAACATCAGTGGTCAATTTGTGTTGATTTAAAAATTATTAACTTCCTCCTTGGACAGCAGAGTGGTTATACAAAATATCCTTGTTTTTTGTGCCTTTGGGACAGCAGAGCTAAAAATGAGCACTGGGTTAACAAAAATTGGCCTTCAAGAGATGTCATGATTCAAGGAATACAAAACGTGATCAACGAACCTTTGGTTTCAAGAGAAAAAATCTTACTTCCGCCCTTGCATATCAAGCTCGGCCTAATGAAGCAATTTGTGAAGGCCTTAAATCGAGATGGAAATTGTTTTGGGTATTTGTCACGTAAATTTCCTGGCATTAGCACGGAAAAACTAAATGCTGGTATATTTGATGGTCCTCAAATAAGGCAACTTGTTAAAGATCCACAATTCACCACATCGATGAACGAGACTGAATCTAACGCTTGGAGTTCATTTGTTCAAGTAGTACAAAATTTTCTTGGCAATCATAAAGCAGAGAATTACGTAGAATTAGTGGAAACTATGCTTTCAAATTTTAATATTCTCGGCTGTAACATGAGTATAAAAGTTCACTAACTCAACAGCCACCTAGATCGTTTTCCAGAAAACTTAGGTGATTGTAGTGAAGAACAGAGGGAAAGATTCCACCAGGATATTAAAACTATGGAAGATCGTTATCAAGGACGATGGGATAGCCACATGATGGCGGACTACTGCTGGAGCCTTCAGCGAGACTGCCCTAGTAAACTCCATTCTAGAAAATCGTATAAAAGATTTTTTTTATGTGATTAGTGACTAATGTAATTATGTAAATTAAGTATTTGCAATAAATACTTAAATCCATGTGTCTTTGTTTTTTTTAACTGTCAATAGTAATATTATATATTATAACAGTTATAACGTAAATTATATACACAATTTTTTTAAAAATCTCAAAAACTAGATCTGATAGACAAAATCTGAGAACTTTTTTACATTCTGCATCCAAAAATTACTCAGGAACAGTTAAAAAATCGCAGGCACCAAAATGTGTGTTGGCCTGTGTAATTGAAGAAATTAATTAAATATAAAGCAAAAAAAAAATGCTTAGAACACGCCCGAACACCTTGGCTGTTGGATGTGAAGTTTATTAAAAAATAATAAGTTTCCACAAGCTAAAAACCAACATTTATTTTAGAAACAATGCAGTAGGATTTTCAAGAAAAATAATGAGAAAATGAGCTTAGAAACAACTTTTAAAATAAATAAAAATTTAGGTTAATAGTTCGAGTATTTATTAAAAACCTCGTAAAACGTGATATTTAAAAAATTCATCTGACAATTTTAAAGTCATAAATTTGGCTGACTGATTCAACTTGTCCAATTTAAAAAAATAAGTACCTACATTAAAATTTATTTTTGTAAGAAAATCTTGCAGCACGTACGCCAATCTATTAATAAAATAATACCAGATTACTCGCATTAAAAATAATAAAATTTTCCGCTTGCTTTGATACAATTCCAAACACTTAAAAATATCTGTTAAACTGGCGTTTACACCTACGTTGATTACGAGTCATTTGGTAGAGGAAATTTATTGTTTTTCCACTTCAAAGTGAAATTTATTTGAGAATGTTTAGATTCTTATATTCTTGGAAACTGTACTCCAAGTATAAAACAATGAGTGAATAAAAAATGTATAGAATAAACGACGGCACTACCTAGAGAGTGATTTAGTTTTAATACATTTTTTCTAGGTCGCCATGTTTTCTACTAGGGTCGCTGTTCCTTATTGAAGCAGTAAATTTTATTTTAACACAACTTTCGACACGCAAATAAAAATGATTAATTAAACGGTAAAGTTAGTTAATTGATGGTTAATAAAATGTCTTAAATATTTAGTTTATTTAGTATTTTAGAACATATCAATTGATGGTAGGTAAAATGTTTGAATCATGTTGTATCTTATAAGAACCAAATATTTCTAATTCGGTAGACAACATGTATTTTCACCAACTCTTAACTGATAGAAAATGGATTAAATAGTACAGAAAATATGCGTATTTCTTTTTTCGTAATAAGAAAAACGCGTACTTACGGAGCTGGTACTCATTTATTGTAATGTCTGAGTAAAAATTGCCCGTATTTTATTTCGGGTTTGAAAAAAAAACACCGAAACGTGAAATCATTTCTGACACCCTATGTGGGATTTGAACCCGAGCTGTCGGCATGAAATAAAAGCACTCTACCGACTGAGCTATCGACCGGACCATTTTAAAGTTCAAAAAATCATTTGAAAAAATAACCGTGTTTTTTGTACCTAACCTATTTTTTATATTTTTCATGAAGATATAATAATAATAATAATATTAGGATGACTTATTTGTTGAGCGCTGTTTTTGTGCTTATCACGCCTCAAGAGCCCTCTGCGAGCTTGGTCGTCGCTGTAGAAAGCGCCAATTCTCAAGCAAGACCCAGTTGTTGTAAGGTTGGATGGACCTTTCAGTGACCGGTCTTTGGTAAAGGTTTATGATTTTTTCAACTCAGCGAAGAGCACATTCGAAATACCTATAAATGGTATATTTTTTGTGCTCCGCCGTGACCCGAATCCACAACCTTCCATTTACGAGTCCGAAGTGTTGCCACTGGACTACGGACCGGTCCAAGGTGCCAACGACACGCGGTGTACCTGAGCGGTAACCCATCCAAGTACTATCCGCGCCCAATGTTGCTTAACTTCGGTGATCGGTGGGAACCGGTGCTTTCAACATGGTAACGTCGTTGACAAAATGCATGTATGCATCAATGATTATTATTAACTTCATGTATACATGCGAGTATTTTGTAGTTTTAAAAATGTGGTTTTCTAAACCCCTTCCGGTTTGTTGTTAAATATACATGGCGTTGAAGTTATAACAAGTATTATGTTGTTTAGAGTACAGTTGCGTCCGTTCACTAGATCCTACATGTGTTGCTCGGCGTCAGGGTTTTATTTTTACAAATACATTATTTTCGGAAGCGTCAAACAGCGAAACAAGACTGTCAGCTGTTCTCTCAGAAAGAAATGTCGGAAAAGGCGTCCGTGCGTTAAAATAAATATATTATTGGAGATTAAAGCATGGAAATATTAGAGAAAACGTCAGTTTGTTGAATGTTAAATTTAAGCACTTCGCAATCACAACTAAGCTACACATATAGTGTAACCTTTTGCCTACGTCATCTACAAAGGGGTCGCATGTGGCGATTCGGGACCTATTTATTCTTATGGGTAAGGGGGCCGGCCTCACAACAATCACTTCAATTGAAGTGGGGGGGAGGGTCTATCTATCTAAAAGTGGCGAAGGGTGCCATACAAGTCGGTTCCCATCGGCTTCCCTTTTAAAATGATGTAACAAAGTATTTAAACAATATAGGCACAAAGTAAAAAAAATACATTTAAAACCAAAAAAACAGTATGTATTTTTTTCCCATCGAAACCATGCAGTCTACTTTATTATCATTTTTGCCTCATTTTAAACGGGAAACCGATGGGAATCGGCTTGTATGGCACCCTTCGCCACTGCTATCTATAATCTAAATTGCAAAGACATACTAACATTTAAAGCTCATATCAAATGCATGCCCACAAACAAACACATGTAGTTCGCGCTTACAATGATGAATGTGTACTTACAAATAAAATCCAAACCTCAAATAAACATAAACCTTGCAACTTTTGCCGACCTTCCCTGGAACAGGGGTAACATTGGAAAAGTGAACGATTTTTTACAGTATCGGTAGTCAGCCTCATACCAACCTATAAGTAAATGAATGATGATTTAAGAACAATGTTTTTTTCTTAGAAAAGAGAATCAAATAAATATACGATATCTTACACAAATGATATATATCTTTGCAGCTTAGATTAGATAAGATTACACCTGCTTTATTTATTCCGGCCGTCCACCTGTTGCTTCGCATCTGATTTGTAGAAACTTTTTAAAATATACATATCACCTCATTGATTCTGTGTGATCACGTCTAGCCATTACTTGCCTAATTGATGTTGAGCTGTATATCTCATGAGCTTTTCCGAGAATATAAATATACTAGCTGTACCCGGCGTGTTTCACTACGCCATTTGGGCATGTGGTATCAATTTTTTTCTACAGATAAAAGAGGAAACAACAGGATCAAAAAAAAAAGTGTGCTAATCGGAATCAAGCTTCACACAATTTATCTCTAGGTTAATCTTCACGTTTTCTAAAAAAAAAGGTCTAGGTACAACTGTTAAGCAGCAGAGCCAAGCATAGGGAAAATCGATTGCGGTGCTCCATTTATATTTAAGATAAAAAAATCGGCTATGTAACGTCACTCATCTAATCTATTCTAAGTTGCATGGATATAATTGTTACATTTGGAATTCACATTAAGTGCATGCCCGCAAGCAGACACGTATAAGTTCACACTTGCACATTCTGCGTGTGAACCTACAACATAAAAACCCAAATCTCAAATGAACATACACCCTGCAACTCTTTGCTGACCTTCCCTGAAACAGGGGTGACATTGGCAGAGTGAACCATTTTCTATTTATAGTTGGTCAGATGCATATTGACCCATACAAGAAAAGAATATAAACAATAAATTAAATTTTATAATCATACAATTAAAGAACTAATCTATAAAATTCACTATACTCTTTGAGCAAAGTGAAGAAATAAATGTATTCCAAACAATCAGGAATATTTTTCAATGTAACCGCACTGTGAAACGTATGCAGTTGGGGAAAATGCTTCATACAATATGATGCACTTAAGTGTTTTTTCAACTATCTCCATAAAAGTGTTTAATTTATGTTGAATTTTTGACTCCCTGTCCTGTCTTTATCCCGGCCAAGTGAATTCACATTTTTTCCCCACATTTAAAATGTGCTCTATCCATTATTTCAATAAGTGAAAGTTTTAGGTAGTGCACACGGAACATTTTCTATTGACAACAAAATTGTAAGTCACACGGCCGGGTTAGGTAAAAGGCAAACATTTTGTTTATCTTGGTTGCTTTGGACCATTGTCACATAGAAGAAAGACGTTTAACCGCCGAGAAAAAAACGATCTTTAAATTTGTGGTGAGTATTTAATTTTACAGAAATGCGTTTTTTGAAAAAACAACTATATTATGGATATTTTAATTAAAAGTATGTTTCAATAAAAGGTTTTAATATTAATAATAAATTTCAATATGGTCTTTTAGTTGTGACCTACGAACTTTCGTTTATTGTATTTTTTATAAGTGCGGGATATAAAAGCTTTCTTACATTTATAAAATTCAACTTGGAATACTTGAATAACATTTTTTAATTTGGAACTTTTGTCTAGGCCAGGGGTCGGCAACCTTTTGAGTCGGAAGAGCCAAAAATTACAATTTACAAATTTCAAAGTTTTTCCTTGACTTATAGGTTGGTATGAGGCTGACCACCCATACTGTAAAAAATGGTTCACTTTGCCAATATCGCCCCTGTTTCAGGGAAGGTCGGTAAGAGTTGCAGGGCTTATGTTTATTTAAGATTAGGTTTTTATATTGTAGTTCCACATGCGGTATGTGTGAGCGCGAAATTATGCGTGTCTGCTTATGGGAATGCATTTGATGTGAATCTCAAATGATACATATCTTATTTTGGATTTGGATTTGTAAAGAGCCACAAATGTTTTTTTGCCAACAATAAATAGCGTCGATGGGGCGGGGGGAGGGTGGGGGGTGAAAAGCGAGTACAAGTAGCGGAGAGATCGTTAATCGATTCAGAACGATTTAGTTTTTTTCGATCAGAAGTATAATTTTGTGTCTTTTTTATATTTGCGTATGAAGCTAAAGAGCCGTAACTTCACACCCAAAGAGCCGCATGTGGCTGGTGAGCCGCAGGCTGCTTACCCCTAACCAAACCGATATCGATCCACCATATTTGTAAAAAGTCCGGTCTATAGCTTAGTTGGTAGAGTAACTGCATTCCATGCCGAGATCTCGAGTTAGAATCCCACTGAAGTTGTCAGAAATTATTTCTCGTTTCAGTGTTTACTTCTAACTTAAAATAAAATACCGGCAAGGCTTACTCAGCCTTCATAAGAAATGAGTGTCAAGCCACTCAGGAGCTGAATAACATCCATTTCAAGTTGGCGTAAAGTAAAAGTTATTGGGTTGTTCATTTTAGATTTGGATTTTAAATTATGAGTAGGTACACATGCAGCATTTGTAAGCGTGAACTTACATGTGTCTACTTGTGAGCATGCATTTTATATGAATCTTTAATGTAAATGTATATTTGCAACTAAGATTATGTATTGTAGTTGAATATAATGGTCTTCTTCAATTGGGTGGTTTCAAAATTTACCGACCTCGTTGCTGAAATATTGAGAATTGAGAACCATTGTTTATTTGATCACCATCAAACTTCACAGGATTCATTCTAAAAATATGTTACATGTTTCCTGAAAATTTCGTCAAAATCGGATGAGCGGTTTATGAGTCTATAGGGAACATACATACATACATACATACATACATACATACATACATACATACATACATACATACATACATACATACATACATACATACATACATACATACATACATACATACATACATACATACATACATACATACATACATACATACATACATACATACATACATATCTAATCTAATCTAATCTAATCTAATCTAAGCTGCAAAGATATATATCATTTAAGATTTATATTAAATGCATTCCCACAAGCAGACATGTATAATTTCGCGCTAACACATGCCGCATGTGGACCTTCAATATAAAAACCCAATCTCAAATGAACATAAGCCTTGCAACTCTTGCCGTCCTTCCCTGAAACAGGGGTGACATTGGCAAAGTGAACCAATTTTTTACAGTATGGGTGGTCAGCCACATAACAACCTATAAGTCAAGGAACATACATGACAAATTACATTTTTAAAATCAATAAATAACAATATATACATGGACAAAAAAAACTATATCATAAAAACCAATTTTACTTTAACAAACCCTAGCCGCCAACATCACAGATCAACCGCCATTTATTTCTTTCCTTACATACTTCTTTCATTTCCTCCAGAGTCATAACCTTTGTGAGGGTTTTTCTTCTCTGTCCTGCTGATTGACACAATTAATAATATAACATACACACTTTAATATGTTTACTTTTATTTCTTTCACAATGTATACACAATTAACCACAGCACAATAATATTCTTTATTCTTAATTACACAGGCTTGTGGCTATCCCGCCAGGCAAGCTTCCCCCCCTTTCTGCCTTCCTTTGTTTTCCTTTTCATTCAAATTCAAATCTCATGTTCCATTTTACCTAACAAACAAATCCATCTCGTTACAATACACCTCCTTCCTCTCATAAAAAAAAAAAAAAAAAAAAAAAAAAAAAAACATTCCCAATTTTTTTTTCTTTTAACAATGAGTAAATAATGTATCATAATGCTCAGCCGGCGCCACATATTTTGTTTTATTTTAAGGATAAATTTCAAAAATATGAAAATAAAAAAAAACCTGTTTCTGATACATTATTCAGTCATTAATACATTTTTTAACAATACCAATTATTTTCATACTAAAATTAATATATTTTTTTTTTTTTACACAAATTTCATATTCAATATTATAAACAAATATTTGTTTTTTTTTTTAAATACTTAATTCAACAATTCAAAATAATCAAATAACAATACATAATAAACATTCACCAGTTAATTAATCAATTCATTAAAATAACTTTTTTTTTTTAAACATGTATCACATCTTTCCCAATATTTAAATTTATTTCAAATTTATTTTTCATTAATAAATTTATCAGTCCATCAATTTTTTTTTAAAACTTTACCTTCATATGTAATACTTTGTTTAATTTATGTTTCATACCTTCATTCATGCAATGTTTCATAATTCATTTTTTTACTGATCACTTTTATATCAACTTTCACCGTATCATGCATCACCTCAAATTTTTCATACACATGAAAATATGTTTTTTTATTTTTTTTTTTAATCTAATTTGATTATGTCCTAATTTATTACAAAAATTGCATTTTTGCATTACATTTTTCTCTTCTGTGTCATTCATTACATTTAAATTTTTACATTCATTAAATTTTATAAATGATTCAAACTTGCTACATATTGTAGATAATTCCTTTGTATTTTTAATTTCAGATGTTGTCAGTAAAGTTGCATATTTTTCTGACAATCCATGAATTATTATGTCCATAAGTTCTTTATCATGCATTCTTTTATTTAATAAATTATTTTTTGATTTTACCTTTAAAATATAAACAGATGCATTATCATGACCTTGTACCATATTTAAAATTTCTAACTTAAGATTCCTTTGAAAGTCATATTTTTCAAATTGTTGTAAGAATTTGGTTTTAAAAATTTTCCAATCAAATTCACAGTTAATTGCTCTGTACCAAGTTAACGGAAAATCTGTTAAAAATATAGGCATACACTCTACCAAATAATCTAATTTTAATTTGTAGACTTTGGCTAATTCTTCTAATCTTATTATAAATTCATTTGGTTCACTTTCACCATTAAAAGATATTTTTAATTTGAGAGGATCAAAATTTATGGACTCCATTGTGTTACTTTCTAAATCCTTTTTATTATTTATTTTTTTAGATTTCGTCATTTGCTGTATATTTTCAATTTATGCAATTAAAAAAAATCATTTCATTGAAAAAAAAATTTTCATACAAATGAAATATAACACCATCTATATATATTTATCTAAACTGATTTAAAACAAACTGGTTCATATCCATTCTTCATTCTCCCGCGACGTTCGATTTTTGAATTTCCATTCTTCTGAACGTAATGTAGGTAGTTTGAATTCTCTCACCTTCAATATTTTCAAACAGCGTTTCAAATCTTGTAATTTCTTGTTGTTAATTGTATAAGTCGATGTCTTCACTAGCTTTTAAACGTGTTGATGCTTTCACAACCATAATCTGTCCAATTTTAATTATTTCATATTGTTTTGAATGCCATTTATTGGAATCGAATGTCATTTGTTTTTGTTTGAGAAAATTTTCTTCATAGGAATTTCATGTACAGATTTTTTCTTTTACGTTGGGCGCCAAAATGTGAGGGTTTTTCTTCTCTGTCCTGCTGATTGACACAATTAATAATATAACATACACACTTAATATGTTTACTTTTATTTCTTTCACAATGTATACACAATTAACCACAGCACAATAATATTCTTTATTCTTAATTACACAGGCTTGTGGCTATCCCGCCAGGCAAGCTTCCCCCCCTTTCTGCCTTCCTTTGTTTTCCTTTTCATTCAAATTCAAATCTCATGTTCCATTTTACCTAACAAACAAATCCATCTCGTTACACCTTCTTCATACAAGCTCTTCTTTTATTATGACTCTGGTCATACATACATACATACATACATACATACATACATACATCCTTCTTTATAGATATAGATAGATAGATTGCATTCCATGCCGAGATCTCGAGTTAGAATCCCACCGAAGTTGTCAGAAATTATTTCCCGTTTCAGTGTTTATTTTAAACCCAAAATAAAATACCGGCAAGGCTTACTCAGCCTTCATAAGAAATGAGTGTCAAGCCACTCAGGAGCTGAATAACATCCATTTCAAGTTGGCGTAAAGTAAAAGTTACTGGGTTGTTCATTTTAGATTTGGATTTTAAATTATGAGTGGGTACACATGCAGCATTTGTAAGCGTGAACTTACATGTGTCTACTTGTGAGCATGCATTTTATATGAATCTTTAATGTAAATGTATATTTGCAACTAAGATTATGTATTGTAGTTGAATATAATGGTCTTCTTCTATTGGGTGGTTTCAAAATTTACCGACCTCGTTGCTGAAATATCGAGAATTGAGAACCACTGTTTATTTGATCACCATCAAACTTCACAGGATTCGTTCTAAGAATATGTTACATGTTTCCTGAAAATTTCGTCAAAATCGGATGAGCGGTTTATGAGTCTATAGGGGACATACATACATACATACATACATACATACATACATACATACATACATACATACATACATACATACATACATACATACATACACACATCCTTCTTTATAGATATAGATTTTATGTGTGGACGGCCGCTGTGATATGACTGGCGGATTTTGTGAATGAGAAAGTGACTACAGAAAAGATGTAGTATTTCGATAATATGGACATACCTGTCCTGCATGTCGCACGTTTTATAATAAAAAGCAATAACTCAAAAAACATAAATGTTGGGAAATCACGTTTGAAGTTCAGACAACCAGTACAACTTGTATGGGATGAAAAAGGCGGCCGATGTTTTATCTCGGTCATATTCGTCCAAATTGAACGGCTGTCGCATTCTACCTATTCTTCTCGCATTGTTCTTGCGTTTTATTACAAAATCTCGATTTTCACAATTTTCGAGCTATTTCTCTTTATTATTAAACGTGCGATGTATGTTTCAGAAGGACCCACAGCAAACGGTCGCTTATGCATAGCTATATTTTTCTCCAGTGGGGGAAGGCCTTCCCGTGAAGTAAAATCAACGGCACGACAAACCAAGAACCTCAAGGTCAGAGGCGTGCACTAGACTAGATGTTACTTGAGCTAGTAGCATACCTCGGGTGGCACTCCTTGTGGGATTGTTGCTAGATCACGGGTAAGGTGAAGAATATAATAGAAATAATAGGAGTATATCAGAACAAACCATGGTCGTTGCAGTGTTGCCGACGCAGTCTCGCCATCAAAGACGCGCTTATTTTGGGGATCGTACTTTCCGAATTGCAGGACCGATGGAGTGGAACAGACTGCCACCCGGAGTGAGGATTTCGGAATCTGCTGTCACTTTTAAGGGAGCACCCAAACGGCAGCCATTTTTTGTGTCCTCCTATTTGTGATAAAGAGGGCCTTTGAGATGTGACGCACACAAAGCGACGTTAGCCATGCTTAGCGTTAGCCATTAGCAAGCGACGTTTTGTCAACGACGTTAGCCATGTTGAAAGCACCGGTTCCCATAGATCACCGAAGTTAAGCAACATTGGGCGTGGTCAGTGCTTGGATGGGTAACCGCTCAGGTACACCGCGTGTCGTTGGCATCCTGGACCGGTCCGTAGTCCGTAGTGGCAACACTTCGGACTCGTAAATGGAAGGTTGTGGATTCGGATCCCGGCGGAGCACAAAAATATACCATTTATATTTCGAATGTGCTCTTCGCTGGGTTGAAAATTTCATAAAACCTTTACCAATGACCGGTCACCAAAGGTCCATCCAGCCTTACAGCAACTGGGTCTTGCTTGAGTATTGGCGCTTTGTAGCGACGACCAAGCTCGTACACCTCTGCGGCACTACAACAAGTGTCATAGACCCCTAGAGTCTTTAGAATCTAGGGAGTCTCCCGCACAGGATTTCTTAAAAAAAAAAAAAAAAAGCGGCGCTCTTTCATCATGTAGAAAATTGAAGTAGGTAGATAACTCATCCTGCAAAGTTTATTATCATGTGAGGTTTGTTTTGTTGTTGTTGTATGTACACATGCAGCATGTGAGCGCGAACTTGCGTGTAAGTACATGCTTGTATATCAATATATCTTTGCAACGTAGATCAAAGATTATAGTTCGTTTGATTTCATTAAAATTTTCCACTTTATTTGATCAGACGATTACAAAAAATATCTTCCTCTTTCACATTCCCATGTTATGATTTCCATGAAATCTAAAAAATTCACATCCAACAACACCTTCTCTCAGGGTCAGTCTCCCCTCCACTGACCCACGCCCTGTATATCCATCCCATCCGGGGATGTGTCACAGGACTCGCATGCAAAAGTTATGTGAGATACGAGTGGCAGAAGGCCTTCCCGAGAAGCTACACTTTCCCAAGTGTTTGCACAAAGCAAAGGAGGCTCAGAAATCACTTAAAGGTTATAGGCGTGAGGGTTTGGGGCTCGAGGATTTTAAATTTACAAACAAAAATGCAAAGTGATTCTAAGCGTCTTAACATGTGACTTAAGGCCTAAATTCGAGATGTTACTACTGAGACTGATCGGGAGGCGCTCTCCTGACTAAGTGGCCAACCACCATAGAGGTGGGAAAGAAAAAATAAAAGAAGAAAGAATGTCGGTCTAATTCACATCCAACAACATAAGTTTCAGCTCAACGCTGTTGTTTTTTTTTAAATGTCTATTTTTCATTTTTCCTCTTCGTAAAAAATGCACGTTTGCCCGCCAGCCTGACAGTGATTTTTACGAATAATTAATCAATGACCTGAGGCGGCTAATTGAGGCCACCACCTCAAGCACAAAATTTCACGTTTAAACTCAAATACAGCGTTTACCGAAAAGTACATGAAAAATTACTAAGCACCACTTGTGAGCGTTTCAGTTACCGTAATGTTTTTGTAAAACGCTGTGGTCTTGTTAAAACACATGATTTCACAAGTGAGCGTGTGTTGAACAGGTCACCATGTGACTGTTGACCAAGCCACCGGTCACCAAGTCACTAGTGACCAAGTCGCTAATTCTCTGACGATTTCAGGAAACTCATTTGTGGCACGTCCACGTTCTGCAAGATAAATGACTTCTGTAACGTCATGACTTGCCTTATATTGTCAGTCTAATTTTACACATGTATTGTGTTTCTTCATTCTAAATCTAATCTAAATCTAAGCTGCAAAAATATATATCATTTAATATTTATGTTAAAGGCATTCCCACAAGTAGACATGTATAAGTTCGAGCTAACACATGCCGCATGTGGACCTACAATATAAAAAAACCCAATCTCAAATGAACATAAGCCCTGCAACTCTTGCCGACCTTCCCTGAAACAGGGGTGACATTGGCAAAGTGAACCATTTTTTACAGTATGGGTGGTCAACCTCATACCAACCTATCAGTCAAGGAATACTAGCAATTAAATACATTCAAATATGTATATAAATATGGACCGCATGTGGACCTATAATATAAAAACCCAATCTCAAATGAACATACGCCCTGCCACTATTGCCGACCTTCCCTGAAACAGGGGTGACATTGATAAAGTGAACCATTTTTTACAGTATGGTGGTCAGCCTTATACCAACCTATAAGTTTAGGAACACAAACAATTACTAGACTAAAATAACTTCCGATTTCGGGGTTGAGTTTGAAATCTGACGTCACCTTTCACTTTTCGTAAGAAATTAGACACTGTTTCTTCGGAAATATGAAAAAAAATCTTTGAAAATAGTTTAATCGCTTGAATCGCCACCGTTTGAGTATTTTTTTTCGTAGTTCGATTATTTTAAATGTAAAAACTGGTCATTCGGATAAAAATGTATTTGCATTGAGTACTCTTTGGGGACCCACGCACATACATTTGGATAAATTTGCATAAATTCAAAAAGCTTTCATAAATAAGTCATACCGGTGTGAAAATGAATTTTGTTTAGAAATACTAAAATAAAATAGTCACACAGAATAAGTGTCGCAGTGTTTTTTTTTTTTTTTAATACGAACATAAGCCATTTTTTCTTTTTATATGTGCAAGAAAATAGACTCCACTGATTCACAACATAATTTGTCCTTTATTAATTAATTAAGTCCTTTTTTGTCCTAGTTTCTATTTACACCTGAAAATGGGAGGTACTACTGCTTCTCCCAAAACTGGTCATGTACAAAAATAAACTCACGTGAATTAAAACAAAGCAATTTTTATTTTAACCTATTAATTTGAAGTCATCTAATTTTTTCTGAATGTAAAATACAATTGTCAAATTTTATGAAGAAATTATTCAGACTCTACTTTCCTAAGGTGTGTTGTTTCAAAGTTTGCTTATGTGACTTGTAACTGAAAAGAAAATATTATGTTCAAGATTTTTATTAATTCGTTCTTTTTATTCACTGACTTATAGGTTGGTATGAGACTGACCACCCATGCTGTAGAAAAATGGCTTTGCCAATGTCACCCCTGTTTCAGGGAAAGTCGGCAAAAGTTGCATGAATTGTTTTCATTTGAGGCTTGGTTTTTTAATTGTTCCTTTTAAATGTTAATTTTGTATTCTTCAATTATAGATTGATTATATAGTTAAGTTTGAAATATCTCAGTTCCAATAGATAAAGTATCAGAATCAATGGACAATGTCAAATGTATTTGTTCACCGGGGCTATTTTTAAACAGCCAAAATCGTTAAAACATGAGCAAGGTATGTGGCATTATTAAAATTTACGCTTCTGGCATGAGGTGCGCTTCTCAACGATGATCATAAAACTAAAAGACAAATTATTGCAACTTTGATTGATTCATGAGTCAAACAAAAGCGGTATACTGAAGACGGATACGAAACTAAGCTACACATATAGTGTAACTTCTTGACGCGCTATCCCCGAAGAGTTTAGCATGTGACGAGTGGAACCTTTGTACTTTTACAGGCAAGGGGGCCTGGCCTACCTTACGCCAACCACTTTAGTTGAAGTTGGGGTTTCCCAGCTCCTGAAGGGGATCGTACTCATTTATTGTGAAATCTGAGTAAACCTTGCCGGTATTTTATTTTGGTTTTTGAAATAAACACCGAAACGGGAAATCATTTCTCGATGGGATTCGAGCCCGAGCTCTCAGCATGGAATGCAAGAACTCTCCCAACTGAGCTATCGATCGGATATAATCGTCGTAATCTTATATGACCGGTCCGTAGTCCAGGTGGTAACACTTCGGACTCGTAACTGGAAGGTCGTGGGTTCGAATCCCGGCGGAGCACAAAAATTATACCATTTATATTTTAAAATTTGCTCTTCGCTGGGTTGAAAAATTCATAAACCTTTACCAAAGACCGGTCAACAAAAGATCCATCCAGCCTTACAACAACTGGGTCTTGCTTGAGAATTGGCGCTTTCTACAGCGACGACCAAGCTCGCAGAGGGCTCTTGAGGTGTGATACACACAAAAACAGCGCTCACCAAATAAATCAGCCTAATTTTTTTTATGTCCATTCTATCGATCATAAACGATGCAATAATCGATACATCTACAAATCATTTCCTCCTCCCGAAATCCGCACACTACCCAACTAGCAAAAAAAGGTCATATAAAAGTTGAGAAAACGTTTTACTGCAACTTCTGGTCCGATAAAATTGGTCATATAAACGTTACGAAAACGTTTATAAAATGCGAAAGTGGCGCAAATTATACGACCTATTGGTCGTATAATGGTTAAATAAAGGTTTTATGATAACAACAAATAGTTGAGTAAAGATAGTATAAAGGTTACAGAAATCCCAAAACGTTGTATAAGAGTACAGAGAAAACATTTACATGACCAAAGAGTCATATAAAGGTTTTAAAATGACCAATATGTTTTAATGTTCACTGACTGAGGACTTTTATGAAGAGAGGTGGTTTTTGTGTCAAAAATTGGACAAAGTAGACAATATAAGGTAAGTTAAAATGGTGTATTATTAGTATTAATATTGAATATGTGTTGAGTATATGGTAAAGATTGGATTACGTCTGGATTTCTATGGGAATGTCATTTCATTGGTATTATATATCATGATACTAAGTTATTTACTGTCGCCCTCTAAGGATAATCTAATTTTTGACAATTTTTACAAACATTTTTAAAACATTTTATATCTTTATGGTAGCCATTTTAGTGCAAGTCATCGATACACCGTTATACGACTGTTATATAACCTTTGGTCGAATAAACGTTTTTGAAAGACTGCGTGATCGAGCGCCATTGTTTTTTGTTTTAGAATTTCTAAAAAAGTTGTGTTGCCAGATCTACGTTTCGCCTTTAAGTCCGATATTCCGGTTTTTTTTTTGATATTTTCGAATCACATATTTATTTATTTATTTATTAACGACACTGGGTCTTTTACAAAGATAATAAATGCATACATATATAAACATCTCAATAAAAACATAATAAAGAAAATAAATTGATAGTGCAAATAAAAGTAAAAGTAGGTACAATAAAACAAAAATTGGTATAAGAAATGAAAAATGAAAAGAAGAAACTAATGACTATTACATTTGAAAGTTAACATTTAACAAAATTAATATAATATACCAGCATTTCAAGAAGAGAAAAAAACCTTCGGAAAAAAAAACATAAATATTGTATAAAAACACGAAGTTATAAAAAAAAATTCAATTCCTGGTAAAAAAAGATTACGTCTGATGATTCAGTTGCACTCTCACAGATGGCAGTGGAGCTCTCAGAACTTCATTCCGTCTCAGAATTTACAGAAGTTTCTACTTCCATTTCGGAGTTATTTAAAATATGTTCTGCAGAGAATTCCAAATTAGACAAATAAAACGCGTTTCCTGAAAAAAAAAACACGTAAATCTGAGTAAAATAACTAAAAAATGAATAGAAACAGCAAATATCCAAAAAAAAATTTTTTGCGCTGTCAAAGTTACGACCTAGAAGTTGATTAAAAAATTATTACTTTTTTTACATAAAATATACATTGACGAATTATTTTTCAAGGAAATTTAAACATATTTCTCTCGGAATGCAGCAAAAGTTTTCTATTCGAATTTTTACAGATATTCTCAATCTAAAATACGGAAAGTTAATCTTTGTGACCTGGCAACACTGTATGTCTTAGGCGAAAAGCAATGAGAAAAGCAAAGCTCACTTAACCTACCGCAAAATAATACGTCACTTTATAATGGTCATATAAGGGTTTTTTTTAAACGTTTATAAAACCAAAAAGTTGTATAGATGTTATCCAAATGCTCTTATACGACAAAATTGTCTTTAAAAAACCTTTATACGACTGAAATGTTTATACGACTTAGATTTGTGTTGAGTAAACGTTTTAATAAAACCATTATGTGATAGTTTTATAATTATGTTGTTAAAACGTTTATTAGACGATGTTATACGACTATTTAGTCAGACGACTTAACAGTCGGATGTACAACGTCTATACGACGAACAGGTCATTTAATAACTGCTATACAACTCTTATATGACTTAAAGTCGTATAACGGTTTTTTCATATGACTAGTTTGCTTGTTGGGTAACTTCATCAGCCTAAACGCTCTGAATATTTTCGACTTTAAATAATTCATCAGGCATGATAGAAATAATTTCTCACAGCGAATGAGATCTGTCTACGAGCCCAACGCAAATATTAATAATATGTTAAATGTAGGGTTACCAAAATAAAATATTTTTTCTGTACGCGGTATTCAAATGTGTTTTACAACTTATAGCCTGTGGGAATGCATTTAATATGAGTCTTAAATGTAATATATCTTTGCAACTTAGATTATAGATTTAAGATATACCTACCTGGAGAAATGATTACCATAATTGAGGCTATCAGGGCAATAGTGGTGTAATCCACAATTGAGGCTTAGTGGCGTTTTGGCGTAATTTTCATTCCTTATTACAGCATCTAGTAAATCCGAAGTGGTGTAAGACAGTTTAGCTATTGAAAAAGAGCTTTTCACTTTTGATTTGGTAGATAATGTACCTAATAAGGAATGAAAATTATGCCAGAACGCCACTACCTCAATTGTGGATTATACCACTATTGCCCTGATGAAAGCCTCAATGAAAGATCACCCAATTTTTATTCCTCTTTTATGTTTGTTTCTGCAACCAAATTACAAAATGTAGTTTATGTGAAAAGCGATCGATAGTTGCATGTATTTTTTTTCTTGTCGTAAGTGCGAAATTATCTTAACAATTTTTCTAAACTCTTTTTCATGCAGAACCGATTCATAGCCATATAGATAAAATACAAAACAGTATCAAGAAAAATCTCAAATGAACATTAAGTCTTCAACTTTTTCCGACTTTCTCTGAAACAGGGATGACATTGCCTTGTTAACCAATTTTTACACACTTATAATTAAGTTATCAAAATCATAACCGTTTTAAGATTTTCGTATCCCGGGGTTTCTACTCTTAATTTACTGGGATTGGCGCACCCCATATTGCTTGGCGCACCCCTGATTTATGAAATAAAACATTATAATTTGTGGGGAGAGCGATTTGTAGCGGGGAACAAAGCTGAGCGGCGTATTTGTCGACCTTAACGTCTCACACGAAAACGTTTGATTTGTATGGCGGTTTATCTTGCCTGTAAAATTTTCCATACACCATCCACAATAAACCAAAAACGGCAATCTAAGATATTCTTGAAAATTAAATAAATATACGGAATTACAGAAAATTTCATTCTCTGCGTTTCTATACATTTAAATTATTTTTTGTAAATTTTCTCGATTGCCGGTTTTGGTTTTTTTACTACACACATCACCGAAAGTAAAACTCATGAATATTAAATTATTTAAAATGTTTGGATTGTGATTGTTTTGCGAGTCAAGCGAATAACGTCACTCCTTTGTTTTGCTGTAAGATTGACTTTTGCTTGCTGCGTCAGTCGGCAATTATTCAAGAACCAAACAATGTCGTTGTCGTTGCCATTGAAAAAGCTTTTGACTTATTAATTATTCACGTAGGAGCTTTCGGGAAGGAAAATGTCGACCACCTGTTGACAAATATTTTTGAATTTTTAAAAATAATTACAAAAAAGCCAGGAAGAAAAATACAATCATCATCATTTGTTCACTTTGCCGTGTTTCAGGGAAGATCGGCAAAAGTTTCAGGGTGTATGTTCATTTGAGATTTGGAGTTAAATTTTAAGTACACGTGTAGAATTTGTATGCGCGAACTTACACTTGTCTGTTGGTTTTCAATCTCCAAACTAAGGTACCTACCGGCATGATTTACTCAGCCTTCACAAGAAATGAGTATCAGTCCCGTCGGGAGCTGCAAAACCTACACTTAAACTGAAGTGATTGACGTAAAGCCGACCCACTTACCCGTAAACTGTAAATGTAACTCTTTCACCATTCCGCTATGGGTGGCTAGATCCTCTGCAGATTTGCCTGCAATTTTTCCTATATTTGTGTACGTCATTAAGTTCATTGATATCCATCACGTTTTTTCATACATTTCTTTCCTTTGCAATCGCTTTGTATATTCCATTCTTTCACAATTTCACCATTCGGATCCAACCATAAAATTAAATATAAATCGATCCTCACATGTGACCTTTTCAGAGACAACGCGGTAAGAAGTCACACGAAATATGTAGCTTAGTTGCATTTTTTTTTGTTGCGAGAGAACTTTGGCGATGCGTGATCAGCGATGAATCGCTTGTATACATTTTTAATCTTATAGATTTTCATACATTTTTTTTAAAGATCTCCAATTTTAATTTAATATTAGTTTTTCATTTTTTAGTTATTAAAACACTGTTTTTATTTTCACGCTTTATTTTTTTAATATTTGGACACAATCGATTTCGACTGCACAGTAATCATCATCAGGTTTGTGTCCAAATAATTAAAAAATAAAGAGTGAAAATAAAAAATGTGTTTTAATAACTTAAAGATAAGATGAATTTTCACAGTGTTAATGCACCGACCATCCAGAATACTAGTTTTTTCAGGTTTTCTGTAAGGGTAGAAATGCACTTGCATGTGTGTTGCTTGCATTTAAGCTGCAAGGGAAGGAATGCACCGACCCTCGATGCAATTTCAACCTGAAATAAAAATGCTCCTTTACTCTAAAATGTAGCAGTAAATGTGGGAAACGGTTCCGTGATAGAACGACACAGTGACAAAACGACACAGTGATAAAACGACACATAACAGAACGATACATGACAGAACGATACATGACAGAATGACACATTATAGAATATCACAATGACAGTACCATCACATGACAAAACATCACGATAACAAAACATCACATGAAAAAAATCACACGTCAAAACATCATTAAAAATAGAAAACATAAATGGCATGACAAAAAAATGAGACATGAGAAGATGGAACTCATGCATGTAAGAGTATTATTTGGTAAAGCTAATGAAAACAAATAAACGCCCCCATTATCATTATTGCATATGACCGGTCCGTAGTCCAGTGGTAACACTTCGGACTCGTAAATGGAAGGTTGTGGGTTCGAATCCTGGCGGAGCACAACCAATATACCATTTATATTTTCAAATATGCTCTTCGCTTGGTGAAAAAATTCATATACTTTTACCAAAGACGGGTCATTATAGGTACATCCAGCCTTACAGCAATTGGGTCTTGCTTGAGAACTGGCGCTTTCTACAGCGATGACCAAGCTCGCAGAGGGCTCTTGAGATGTGATACACACAAAAACAGCCTATTTTTTTTTAATAAAGAAAACCTAAATAAGCTGCACATAAAGAATACCTTCTTATCGCCTTATCTACGAAGGATATGGCATGTGGAATCAAAATATTTTTTTTGTGTTGTTTGTGATGTTCTGTCATGTGTTGTTCTGTTACGTGTCGTTTTGTCACTGGGCCGTTCTAGCCTGTCACTTGGGAAACACGTGACTGGTTGAGTGAAAAGAAAGCGCCCTAATAAAAACTCCTCCTTACGAGACGGTGGCATAAAGTGCATACATAGTAAACTAGTCGTAGACTTGTTAATGCTTTGGACTCGTTATCGGAAGGTACTGAGTTTTATTCCCCACCGAGCTAAAAAAATAATATTTTGAGTGAAAAATTTAACTAAATCTAATTTAAAAATCTAAATCTAAGTTGCAAAGATATGTATCATTTGAGATTCGTATTAAATGCATTCCCACAAGCAGACACGCTTAATTTTGCGCTCACACATGCCGCATGTGGACCTGCAATATAAAAAACCCAATCTCAAATGAACATAAGCCCTGCAACTCTTGCCGACCTTCCCTGAAACAGGGGTGACATTGGCAAAGTGAACCATTTTTTACGGTATGGGTGTTCAGCCTCATACCAACCTATAAGTCAAGTCAAGGGCACATGATATGTAAAATATACAAACATGCTTCCTATTGGTTTATCAATTTACCCCTGAATTCCAATTTCTTTGTCTAAAGTTCAACATGAAATTCCGCAAAAATTAGGGGAACTATCTTAATCAAACACCGATCTTTTGGTTTACCAAGCTTTACAGCATCAGGGCTGTGACGCGTTGATAAGGCTCTTGAGGTGTAATTTCTTACACATTTATCATTCTATCCCATCCCTGCGTTCTTTAATGATGAAGTTAAAAATCCAAGCAGTTTGTTTCTTTAATCTACGGGAGGAGACGTAGACCTCCATTTCTGTCTATCTAGTACTCTGCCTGTACTCTGCCTGCAGTTCCCTTGATATCATCCAGCCAACTCAGTTAGAGTCTCACCATTCCCCGCTTGGACATCCTGGGCCACCACTGGATGATACTTTTCGTCCTCTTGTCATGGTCGTGCCTTGCGACGTGACCTACCTATCGCCACTTTAAGCAAGCCACTCGTTGTACAACATCAGTAACACCAGTGCATCTGCGAATCTCTTGTTTTGGAACTTTGTCTCTGAGGCTGATTCCCAGCATCTTCGTTCCAATGGCTCTTTGGCACGACCTCGCAGTCTGTTGGCGCTATACTGAGTGGGCCCTTTTTTCTAAGCCATAGGTGGATACTGGAAGCACGCATGATTCAAAGACCCTGCGTTTCAGTTAACAGGCATTGAGGATCTAATCTAATCTAATCTAAGCTGCAAAGATATATATCATTAAAGATTTATATTAAATGCATTCCCACAAGCAGACGTGTATAATTTCGCGCTAACTCATGCCGCATTTGGACCTACAATATAAAAACCCAATCTCAAATGAACATAAGCCCTGCAACTCTTGCCGTCCTTCCCTGAAACAGGGGTGACATTGGCAAAGTGAACCATTTTTTACAGTATGGGAGGCCAGCCGCATACCAACCTAGAAGTCAAGGAACATACATGACAAATTACATTTTTTAAATCAATAAATAATAATATGTACATGGACATCAAAAAAACTAAAACATAAAACCAATTTCACTTTAATAAACCCTAGCCGCCTAGATAAGATAGCTTAGATTTCCGAAAGCTGCCCATGTCAATGCTATCTTCTTTATTTTACCATCTAAAATTGCATAAGACTTCTAGTTGTTAATCCAGAAATAACTTCACTCGCTAACAAACTGTTACGTTTAAGTACCAGCATTAAATGTGTTGTTCGTAAGCCACTGCTACAACGCCTCGTTAAACTTATTGACAATCGTTTATTTGGCGCGTTGCCAATTTTTGCAATACTCAATGACCCTACTTAATAACTATGAAAGGATATTTTGATTAAGTGCAAAATAATTAAATTGGCCGTCATTGCAAGCACTAGAGAAAACACATCCAGGAGGTCACAATTCATGTAAAATTTAAATACAAGTCCGGAAGCAGGCAGATGCTTTACCGATGAACGAAATCAAAATTACCCATCGGTTGTGTGACGTCATCTATCTATCTAAAATCAATTTAAGCGTAATTTTAAATATTATAAGAGATCATATAAAATAAATAAATACGTACCCACAAGCACATACCTGCAAGTTCCCGCTTACATATCGACACCTTAAAAGTAAAACTGAAAAAGTGACATCTTTAGATAGTTTTTTTAGAGTATGAGTGGTCAAATGGATTCCCCAGGATCAGGGAATGATTCTATTTACAGCACTCTGAAACGTATGCAGTTGGTAATAATTCTAAATTCAGTACTGTTCACTTTAGTGTATTTTCAAACTATCCACATAATTTTGATTTAAAGTAATAACTCTGTCGTCTTAAGCCCGACCAAGTGACATCATATTTTCTCCCAAAAAATGATTCCCAAATTTTCCCCAAGTGAGTTCACTTAATTTTGATATTAATTATAACACAACTAACTCGTGATTTGCTTTTGTTTCAGGTAAGAGACGCATTCAAAACTGATGTTTTGGGAAAACAAGATTTCATGTTACGGAGTAAGTTAAAATAAAAATACGTATTTTTTTAGATGAAGATGGATCAGCATAAAGACATGAAGAATTTTCTGGAAAGATTGTGAAAGAAGTGCATTTAAAGAAAACTGGTTTTGTTTCGAATATGCAGGATATTGTTAGTTGTGTTTGTTTAGTCTGTAGGTTTGATAGTAGGTCTATGAAGTCTATAGAAGCGAGTAGAAACTTAAGTAGGTACTTAATAATAATTTGTATTTATTGATTAAGTGTTGAATCGAATATTCTGTCGAAGTCCAGCAAGGTAGTGTGTAGCGATTCTCCATGTTTCGAGAATGATCTTTTTTTATTATTATCAATTAAGGATCGAAATTCCGTGAAGTCAGAAATATCTCAACTGTTTTACTGTACAAATGTGAGAGCTCTGTTGGAACTGAAAGTGATAAAAAATGTGTGAAATAAATAAACTTCAGTTTTAATTAAATAGAACCCGCTTTAAAACATAAGCGCATCAAGAAAATTTAATGGAATTGAAAAATGTTTCGAAAATACGTAGTGACAAAAAGATGTAGCATAAATGAAATCATGACTTGTAAGTACAATGAACTTAATGTATTTTTCGGTTACTAATGTAATTTTTTTTCGTGAAAATGTATAGTGTAAACATTATGTGCTGCCATAATCACTTTTAGTTTGTTTTTCGTCACATTGCAATGCTTTTAAATTAGCAAGTTTCGGTCATGCCGTCATTTGTTGATGGATGGCAACACAATGATTTAATACGTAGTATTACTGTATACTTATATATGCAATGAATCATCATGTCTTGTATTTCATGGACGACTGAAAAAAAAAAATGTACAAAATAGAAAGCATTTAAAAATCTATCATACTTTGAATTTCTCTATTAGTACCTACTACTTTTATCGAATCATCATGATGATTTTTACTTTAGTTGATGCAGCTCTTAATACAAATTTAGTGATGATTTTTAACCACTAGGGTTTTCAACCACTATGTCCTTCCCTTAAGGTCGTTTTACTAGTTCAATTAAGGCTATTCTTACATACACCAGACCATGCCAGAACTGTCTCAAGCAGAAGCTTCAACCATCCGAACACAATAATCTAGACACATGATCACAAGTAAACAGACATAAACTCATACATTCGTAACAATATGTTTTCTTTTATTTTCGCTGAATTTTACATTTGGTGACCCATTTTTTTTATTTGAAATATTTTATTTTAAGAGAACAATGAAAATAACAGCTTGTCAACCATTTTTAATATTTTTTGTTTTTTTTTTTTTTTTTTTTTTTAATTCTCATTTTTAATAACCAGTAACAGAGAGGGTCGTACCAAAGCATTTATTTTACACTTTCTTATTCTGGTTACACTCTATTTTCTGGTTCATTTATAACAAAGAATTCTCATTTGACTACAAAGCTAAAATTAAAAGTATTCCTGAAGAATATTAAGAAAATCCTCATTATTTTGCATATGCTTTTATTTTGTGTTCGTGCATTGGATATGGGCCAATACCAACGCGTCGTGAAAATTTTACGAAAAGGAAGGACGTTGTAGATTTTCTGATTTTTTTTCGATTTGTCTCGCTTTTCAACACTTATTTAAAGGTGTTGAGAATATTTCACAACACGAAGTAATTGTAAAAATATCCAATTAAAACTACCTTTGTATTTTTCTCTCATACTCTTACTTACCTGTTAAACATTTTTGTATTTTGTAAACACGTTCCTTGACTTTTAGGTTGGTATGCGGCTGACCACCCATGCTTTAAAAATGGTTCACTTTGCCAGTGTCACCCCTGTTTCAGGGAAGGACGGCGAGAGTTGCAGGGTGTATGTCCATTTGAGATTTGGTTTTTATGTTGTAGGTTCACATGAGGCATGTGCAAGCGCGAACTTGTACGTGTCTGGTTGTGGGAACGCATGTAATGTGAATCTCTAATGTATCATATCTTTGCAACTTAGATTAGATTAGATTAAATAAGAAACACAATGACCATAAATTATTAAATTAGTCAGAGTTTTGACTAAATCATGTAAATCATGATTTTACTTGATTATTTCCTTTAAAACATCAAAGGACTGGTCACTAAAGGTCCATTCAGCCTTACAGCAATTGGGTCTTGCTTGAGAATTGGCGCTTTATGCAGCGACGACCAAGCTTACAGAGGGCTTTTGAGGTGTCATTCACAAAAAAAGCGCTCACCAAATAAATCATCCTTATAATATTATTATTTAGAGCGCCGGCAATGTCCTGACCTAAGCGCTAGTTCAGACACGGCGGGAACCGCGCGTTTACGAATCGCGCGGTTTCAAACCGCAAAATTGTGATGCTATTCAGACACGCGCGGTTAGTATGCGATTCGTCAGTTTCTAAATGGAGGTCGACGAAGAAGTGTGTTTACTGTGGTTGCTCCTTAAAAAAAAGAAAAGAAAAAGGCGGTATTGGGTGCATCCAATATTACGTGACCGACTAGTACATGGTCAGTTCGTAACGTTATATCCCAAATTAAGAATGTATGATAACAAATTTTTTGACTATTTGAGAATGTCAATAAAATCTTTTGATGAACTAATTGAACTGATCAGGCAAGATATTTCATGCTCTGAAACGCATTTGAGGCCAAGCTCATCAATAAATAGTTCAGTGTCGAAACGATCCATGGCGAACTCACGAACAGTGACGTGCTCACCGCGCGGTATCCGCAACGCAACTGAACGCGAAGTAAAGACTCCACAGTAATAGAAACGCGCGGGAGCAGCGCGATTCTATTTTCTGGCGGTTGGGTTGCGGTAACCGCGCGGCTTGATTAACCGCGCGGTTATGTCTGAACGATTACTAACTAACTCATATAAATAAGACCCGCGCGATTTCCATGCGATTCTATAATCGCGCGGTTCCCGCCGTGTCTGAACTAGCGCTTACATATTATGTAGGTACTTAGAATGGACGATAATACTTTCAGTATCACAAATGTTACAATGTACTGTTCACTCTTCACTCTCTGCTTACAGGTGTTCGCTTTACAATGTTCAAAGCGACTCTGCCTCCTCGCAGAATCTTTGCTCGAATATATACGTGCGGCTGAGACGATTCTTGCATGTTTATTTATTTATTTATTTATTTATTAAGAGGTGCAATACAGACAATTGGTACATATAAACAATAAAAAAATAATAATAAGCAACAGTAACACAAATAACCAATCATCCAAACTATGCACACTACATCAATAGACACAAGCATACATCTTCACACAAACATCACGCAGGCAATCACAGCTATACAACACTAGAAGCATACACAGCATTCACACCATTACAATATTTCTTTAAAATAAAAACAAAATAAAAATAAAATAAAAAATAAAAATAGAAAGTGAAAATGAAAAATAAAAAATAGAAAATAGAAAAATAGCACGATACTCAACCCACCCCAGAAACAATATCAGATCCAAAAATAAGTAAACGTATTTGTTTTTTGAATTTATATTTAGTGGTCTCAAATAGTTCACACTGCGAAAAGCTCTTATTATAAACATCACACATTCTATAGGTTGGATTTCTCGAACCTGCAAAGGTATTGGTTTTATGGAGATAAAATGGAAAACAAGACCTAGTGAGATTAGGTAATCTAAAATTGATTTTATTTAAAATATTGGGCGCGTCAAACTCAGATACACACACCTTTCTGAGATTACAAACATCTATTAAAGTTCTTCTTGATTCAAGTTTAGGTAGTGTTTCAAATAAAGTACTATTGGGGAGTCTTTTCTTCATCAATTTAATAAAACGTGTTTGAGTTCTTTCAATCTGATCAATATATTTCTTAAAATGTGGATTCCACACGGTCGAACAGTATTCAAGCTTAGAACGAATAAGTGACATGTACAAAAACAAAGAAGATTCACCAAATTTGAAAGGTTTAGTAGTCCTCAAGATGAAACCCAGTAATTTATTACTTTCCTCAGTGATTTTATTTACATGTTCGTCGAAGTTAAGTTTAGAATCAAATGTGATACCCAAATCCCTAATCCTATGAACCCTCAATAAACTGTAGCCATTTATTTTGTAATTGTGGTCAATTTTCACTTTATTTTTTGTAAATGTAATTGAATTACACTTATTGAGGTTCAAAAACAAATTATTATTAAAACAATAATCATGTAATCTATTTAAATCCTCATTAAGCAATTCACAGTCGTATGATGATCGAATTTGGCGGAAAATTTTGAGATCATCTGCAAATAATAGGAACTCAGAATGTCTAAAGCAGCTACCAATATCATTAACGAATATAGTAAACAACAATGGACCCAAAACAGAGCCCTGTGGAACACCAGAAGTAATTACGATGCTTTCCGATGAGTATCCATTTAGTTTGACAGTCATTAGTCTATTAGAAATATAAGATGAAATCCATCTCAAAAGGCTTCCATGTATACCATGAGTTTCCAACTTTCTCAATAATATACGACGATCAACTTTGTCGAAAGCCTTTTGGAAATCTGTATAAATTGCATCTACCTGAACTCGACCGTCCAACGCAGAAAACAGATAGTCACAGTATGAGATAAGATTAGTGACCGTCGATCTACCTCGTATAAAACCATGCTGTTCAATCAGCAGATACGGCTTAAGAAAGAATGTCATTTGTTCTCTAACAATAGATTCGAAAATCTTTGATATGGAAGATAAAATTGATATAGGCCTATAATTCCTTACGTCTGATCTGTCACCTGACTTGTACAAAGGAGTCACATTAGCTGCTTTCCATTTACGTGGAAAATAGCCTTCATCGATACTTTTTTTAAATATAATATATAAAGGCTTAACAATATGACTAGCACATCTTTTCAAGAAAATTGGAGCAATTCTGTCTGGGCCAACACCCTTTGTTTCATCAACATTAGATAAAATTTTGTAAATTTCAGATTTAAGAATTTTGATAGAAGAAAGACACGAATTAGTACCTGTTGGTTGAAAATCGATTGAAGTTTGGTCGGGTAAATCGTTTGGCGAAAAAACAGAGCTAAAAAAAGCAGAGAATAAATTTGCTATACCCTCCGGTTCATTGCAAGTCAAATCACCATTGTTCATACTTTTCGGATAGCCTGTAGATTGTTTTAAAGAATTTACATATGAAAAGAAGGATTTTACATTATTCTTGAGAGAACACTCAATGTTGTTAATATACAATTTAAAATCATTTGCCTGAGATGACTTGAACTGAGCTCTCAGTTGAGAAAACAAGTTGCGATCAAATGAATTATTATATTTTTTCCATTTGTACCAAGCTCTACCTTTCTTTCTGAATAAATCAATGGTTTTAGATGAAAACCACTTTGGAAATTTTCTACATGATGTTTTTTTAACAGGAGTGTGTTTTTCTATAATATTGAGTATAAATTTATAGAATAAATCTACCATCTCATCAACTGAACCATCGCCCAAAATCACACTCCAATCAACGCTCTGAAGTTCGAAATTAATCTCAGAAAAATTGGATTTGAAGTAATTTAATCTCGGTAACTCACTATGAGACAAATCGTTGACATTAAAAAAGTAAAATCCTATTAAAAGCGATGGATGGTGCGAGTCCTCACTCACCAAAGGAGAGTCACACCTAGACACTGAACATGGAATAGAAGATAAAATCAAGTCCAGCATTATCCCGTTGTCATTTAAAATTTCATTGTATTGGGACAAATTTAGAAATGAAATAGACTCAATTAAAAGTTGAGCTATAGGTCCAGAATAAGAACCAGGAACAAAAAATGAATAATTGTCAGTACCTCTAGTCCATTGAATTGATGGAACATTAAAGTCACCAATAAGGCAAATGTTTTTCTTGTGATTGAACCCAATATAACGCTCAGTCAAGTCTCTAAAAAAATTGTCATAAAGCTCAAATGATGAAGAAGGTGGTATGTACACCACACCAAGTAATAAAGAGGGTGAACCGTTAGAACGAGAGCCTGAAGCTGAAAAACATAAATCAATAAATAAACTCTCAGCAATACCATTCCAAATAGATGAGCATACACAACCCAAAGCACGATTTACAGCCAGTAGTACTCCGCCACCATCCTTCTTACCACTAGAAACAAAATCTCTGTCTCTACGGTAGACAGTATATTCGTTAAAAAAGAGTTCATTATCAAACACACCCTCATTCAACCAAGTCTCCGTCAAAACCACAATATCATAGTTATTTGTTAACAAATTTTCTCTGAAATCAATAAGTTTTGATTTTAAGCCACGACAGTTTTGATAAAACACCTTTATAGAACCTTTTTCAATTGAATTATTAATGTTAATCGTATAAAAAATACCAAAGGATGATGAAGTGCTTGATCGAAACCAATGGGGCATGGACGTATATTTATTATGTGACATTTTTTATCGCTATTATATGACCACATTAAAAAAATCAAATTATTCATTACCACAGTAACATAATATAATAAATAGTAACTGGGTACATCACAAATTCGGCAATAAAGAAATTCATAGAGTATAGGAGAGTATCGGGGTGCAAATATAGTGCTTACAATATGTAGGAGTAAAAAGAAAAATAAGAAAAATAAGGGCAAGTAACCTAGTATAAGAAAAAGATAAAATATACGAAAAAACAAATGATAATAAAACAAAGTATTAGAATATAGATAAGTAAGGATTAAATAACTTTGCGAAGATCTTCTTCTGTTTTGATAAGAATGACAGGACTCTGAGACTCTTTGCGAGTGTATATCTTCGAGTTTTTTACCCATGTAAATTGAAACTGTCTCTCTTTTGCTGTGGATCTTGCTAATTTGTATAAATATTTCAGCCTTGGAGTTAGATGTTCGTGCACATAGATATTTCTTTTTGAGTCTGAAATACCCAAATCTTGAGTTGTTAAACCACGTTTGAGCTTCGAACCCTTTAAAAAAGTATCGCGAACATTCTTATTATGGAATTTAACAACAATATTCTTCGGGTATTTATTTGATTTATTCATATGGGCGACTCTATGAACAGATGAAATTTCCTCAGCAGATATTGGTACACCTATCTTCTCAGACAAAGTAGTGACAAGAGTGATGAGATTTTCATTTTTCTTTTCTGTAATGTTTGAGAACATGGTTGATACTTTCATAATGGATTTAACTAGAGCATTGTTCCACACTATACCAGAGTGTTCAACACTGTACTAGAGACATCACACACACCAATCAGCATGCCTATGCTCACGTCTACACGAACTCATACTCATACAAAAATATGCGTTTCTTGTATTTAACGCCCTTAGAGAAGTTACCCCATCATACTTGTGTGAATTGTGCAGAGTCGACCAGATAAGTGGAAAACGACGCACTCTTCGTTCTGCACAGAGTGTTGCCGTAAACAGGCTTCAACTGCCACTTGACGGAATAGAACCAGTTTCGGAGACAGGGCTTTTAGTTTGGCTGGTCCATCCTGCTGGAATAGTCTACCTCTGGAGATGAGAACAGAGACCAGTGTTGGCAGTTTCAGGAAGTTGCTTAAGACACATTTGTTTAACAGAAGCTTCAACACATAAAAGCGCCCTTGAGGTGGCTAGTGCCACTAAACGGCGCCATATAAAAATTGGCCAATTCATTAGTATTAACTATATGCAGCTTGAGAGCAAAGGCGATGGACAGGCGAGAGTGAAGTAGAACCATGGATTTACCCAAAGCCTAATTCACTCAGGACTGTCGAGGTCATGATGATGATTTGCTTAGTAACACGGCATTACTACGTCATATTTTTTGTTCCGATCCCATTGCATCTGTCTTCATTCATTGAAGCACATTATTTTTAATAAAACACTTGATTAAAATGTGCATTTGTTGTCCTGCTCGCGTGACAGATGCGTCTGCTCCATTTACCCAACGAGTCCCGTCTGCCTCTCCTTGGTTTATGTGGAATGTCTGCTCCATGCGACGCGGCGTCTCCTAATTGAACTCAATTGACTTCATCAAGTGAAGCTATTGCTCACAACCAACCTCGTTAAACCGGCGACGATTGTTCATGGAACATAATAATTATATAAGGTCCTCGTAAGTTTTTATACATCAAAACAGACACCATTATAGTACCGATAGAAGAGACTGAGCATTCCACCTCTAACTTTTATGCTCCAGGAAATATAGATTGGGTGTGAGAGTAGGGTCATATTCTATGTACATGGCTAACCAAACGCTCATATCACATTTTGACCAAATTGAAAGGAAAATGTAGATAACCCTAAAAATGGATCGCGTGAACTTTGATGTCGATCAGATGACATACCAAAAAATTACCCTGTTTTTGGGAAAGGCTGCTTTCCTTAACTGAAAGAAATAAATATTCCAGATGCCCAAATGCCGTAGTTAAACACGCGAGGTGCTGCAAATCCTTGTATTGATTTAAATATTTCAAACGAAATTGCAACAACTTAACAAAAACCTAAAAATTATACATGTTTAATAGTTGATTTAAAACGCATGAAAATTCGTTAAATTATTATTTTATTTTATAAAGCTACTTTCATGATTCAGTTAATACAGTTGTTTTAACAATATTCCTTAAAAATTAACCTAATAAAAGGCTTAAGTCATAAAAGTTATTTCAGATATAATTTTGGGCAGCGGAATAATTTTTCAATAAATTGATTAAATAATAAAATCAAAATTATAATTGGCCGTAACTCAATAATATTTTAAGAGCCCTCTGCAAACAATGCATAATTAAACTGTAGATTATAAACAAATTTCTCCTACATTTATAGCAAGAGTTTTGATAATAAAGTTAATTAACTGGGTACGTACAAAATACTCGGATGCCTTCCTTTGGTCTCCCAATCCCGAAACACACACGCCGAATATTCGTTCGAATGGTTCGCGCCGTTTTTTTTTCAAAAGCATTCCATTCCTGTAACTCGATTCCTGCTGCGTATGAAACACGTATACAAAAATGATAGCATTGTTATTATTCACTTGATTCGTGTAGTTATCTGTACCCCAAGTATGAAAAAATTTCGAGAACTCCCGTCAAAAGAGTAAATATAATAGATTAAAACTTGGAGTTGGTTAGGTAGTTTTATGGTAACAAATCACAAGAATTAGTGGTGTGGAAACGGGTTTTTTTTAATAGGATTTGTTGTTTTTTCTTTTCACATATTTAGAGAAAAGTTTAAGTACTTTATTTACAAATAGAAAAACATTCCGTTAAATTTCTGTTATTCCATCAAACTTCTAATTATAACTTAGATATCATGTCGCTCCAGAAATTTAAAGTTTGTAAATAGCGTTTTTGGTTTCACTATTGTCTCTGATTTGTGCCAATTATCGTTTTAAGTAGAGCTTTATTCTTGTCTCTTGTGGGAATGCATTTAATATGAATCTCAAATGATACATATCTTTGCAGCTTAGATTTAGATGGATTTGGGAGATTTACAAAAAGCTCTGAATGTCACGCATGGTATACGATAGTTTTGTCGTTTTTATAATTTTTAGTTCGCTCCATAGCTCAATTGGATGAGTGCTTGCATTTCATGCCCAGAGCTCGGGTAACGGTTCCCATCGAGGGTGTCAAAAATGACTTCCCGTTTCAGTGTATATTTCAAACCTAAAATAAAATTCCGAAAAGGCTTACTTAGCCTTCACAAAAAATAAAAACCAGCCCGCTCTAAACTGGGACACCACTCTTTCTCTTCATTGTGGTATGAGTTTATTCAGCATTGTATTGGCTTCCAAAGCAAAGTATTTTTTTTTTTAATTTTGACGGTTTGTGTACATTGTCAGCCCTCGCCTCAAGTAAATTTACCCACCTCTATCATAATTTTAACCTAGTATTCTTCACGCGTCACTCGGCCGAATATTTGCTCCCGTTTTACTCGGAAGTGTCTGTACCGGATCTTGGCGGGGGGTGCAATAGGGGGAGACAGCGGCCTCTTAATGTTGTACGGAGCGGGCCGCTGTATTTAATATCGCGACGTGCCGCGGCGCCGCTGCAACCACAGCGTGACACCGAAAATAAACAGCTGTATTATTATTACAGCTAGTGGTCCCTGAATAAAAAACTGAAATATTCAAAGCGTTATTACACAGCTGTTCTTTTATCTAGCTAACATACAGTTGCAGATATTGTTTTGATTGTAAAAACAGTTTTTTTGTTACCCACTTTACTTAATTTATTTGGCTCATAAGCTTTGATTTGTGAAGACAAATGCAATTCACCAACCCATTTTTCCTGGCCAGAAACAGATTTATTATCTTAAGGCTTAAATGAATTATTCATTAATTCATTACCCTATTACTAGGGACTGGAAAATTTCGCTATCGCGATAAAACGAATTTATTCGCGAATTTTGATGTTTTTACGCGAATAACGCGAAATTTCAGGTTTTACGCAAATATCACGAATTTTCGTACTTTTGGTAGAAATTATGCGAAAAAGTTGTCATGTGTCGCTTTTGCAACGCAACGATTTTGTGGGAAAGAAAAAAATCCTGCGAAAACCCTTTGCAAGTTGCAAATCACAGGAAAATTGGTCTCTTTCAACGTTTTTAAACACGCTAGAACGCTAGACGTGGGGTTCGATCCCCACCTGGGTCATTTGACCATAAATTTGACCCTTCAACAGATGTAATTGGATAATTAAAAATGAATAATTCATTAAAATAAACAATAATGAATTATTAATTAATGATATTAATACCTGTATCTGGCCAGGCAGAGTAGGTTAGTGAATTGCATTCCTATTCACAAATCTATTTTATTAACAAAAATAATGATAAGCAGAACTGTCCTGGATCATCCAAGCAGACTTGAATCGTGACATCAATGAAGGAAAATACTTCAAGGAGTGAAGCTGTTGCTGGATTAGCCAAGAGCACAACTTGAAGCTTTCATAAAAGCCAACATCCTTTGAAAAATGAGATAACCCTCATCTAGAGACTAAATGCACAAAAATTAAATATTTTAAAAGGATATTTGCAGGATATTCGGAGTGTCATTGAAATATTAATACTTTTTTCAATCAATGGTTTTTTGTAAAAAAAGGATTATTTAAAAAAATATAAAAAAAAATTAAGAAACTAAAATTAAAAAACATTGTTTTGTACCACTTGAGTATTTTTTATTGCAAAAACGTTTTCGGTGGGTACTTCCACCATCTTCGGTTGCAGATACTCGTATTGATTCAGATGTTGTTTATTCATTGTTTTTGAAGGTACATATTGTTGTTTACATAATAAATTGTAAATATTAGTAATATATTTTGTTTTGCAATTATATAAACCTTTATTTTGATCTAATCCACCCTAAAAATTACACCGAATCTCCCCGTTTATCATAAAAAATAACGCGAATTTCCCTGTTTTTGATCAAAAATAACGCGAATTTCCTAAAAAATAACACCACTATTTTCCAGTCCCTACCTATTACATCGCTTGAACCAGAGTTAAAGTTACTGTCGATAGGACACGGCGCAGCGGGGAGGGGGGGGGGGTTTGAACTTGCAATTGTCTATAATCCATAATCTAAGTTGCAAGGATATATTCATTTAAAGCTCTCAAATGAATGCCCACAAACAAACACGTGTAGTTCGCGCTTACAAATGCTGAATGTGTACTTACCTCAAATGAACATAAGCCCTACAACTTTTGCCGACCTTCCCTGACACAGGGGTGACATTGGCAAAGTGAACCATTTTTTACAGTATGGGTGGTCAGCCTCATACCAACCTATAAAGGCTATAAGTCAAGTATCCATAACACAAATTCGAGAGCCAACGCCTTAGAGGCCATACCACTGACATTTCTGATTATCCTTGAGTCCTTTGCATGTAATTCACGCTCAACTCACTAAAGTACTTACACGAAGATTAATCAACTCATTCACAAAAGATGTTCGTAAAATATGACCCAGTAAAATTTCAAGATATATATTTTTAAACATACGTCAAACGAGAAGACGTAAAAAAAGCAGAAAAGGGGAAAATTAATGTAGCCAGCTACATGTGTTGCGGCTAGGGAATGCAATTTCGATCTCGCGAGATCCCGATATTCCGAGATCTCGCCTCATTTTTCGAGATCAATCTCAAAGCATAAAATGACGAGATCTCGACCGAGATTGGCGAGATCGAGCGGCAGTATTCGGCGATGCATGACACGTGCTCTCTGTACGCGAGCGATTCGCTGACTGACGAAGGAAAGGACGGACCGCATACGCAAACTATCCCGACTATTCCCGAGTATTTACGATGTTGGTCAAGCGGGATAGAAAATAATAAGTGATATTGTTTTGACTAGAGTAATTGAGTGGAAGATGTTCGAGGGCGTGCAGGCACTTGTTTGTTTACATTTATTTCAGTTGTGCAGTTAGAGCCCGTTCCCACTTGTCGGGTGTCGGATCCGTATATTCATCGGAGGTTCCAGTTGCAGGGCATTTCGGACAAAATCGGTTTCCGACAAGTGTGCATAGCTCCATACATAATGTTCTGCCACTGGAACCTCCGATTAATATACGGATCCGACACCCGACAAGTGGGAACGGGCTCTTACTGTCATACTGTGCTAAAATTACGTGTTTTTATGGGTTAATTGAATGAAAATTGGTATTATTTTGTTACCATTCGAGATCTCGGAATTGCCGAGATCTCGCCGAGATCGAATTTCTGATCCGTCGAGATCTCGACTTAGCGATCTCGTCTCGAGATTGCATTCCCTAGTTGCGGCCACATTTTCGGTTCACGCCATTGTAGCATTCTTCCTCGTACGGTGGCAGGGCGCCAGAAAGCAGAAGAGATAAATCATTCATTCAATCCGCATTTGTAGGGAGCACTACCCCAAGCATAAAACACAACATCCAAGGCATTTACTAAAAAGTATCAAAACTTAAACAGATACTCTAGTGAGCGTTAGTGTTTTTATGTGATTTTGGTTAAACGCTACGGTTGAGTTTTGTATATGGGGTAGTCGGAGTGTAGGGCAAGCCCGTTGAACGCTGACTAAACACCTCCTCGGACCATCTGTCATCCTGGTACATTCCAAGAGAGAGGAAGCAACAGGGTTACATACAACTGGAAGGGTAATGTACTGACGCAATAGGGGAAGATTCTATGGAACATATTTTCAAAGCGTCAAAAATGTACTACAGAAATTTTACTTCTTCATACAATTAAGGGAGTAGGGCAAGACTGATGAAATACCTCTTTAGACGTTTTGTCATCCTGGTAAATTTCAAGGGAGAGGAAGTAACAGGGTAACATACAACTGGAAGTGACGCAATGAAGGAACATACCTACAGGTATTTTCAAAGCGTCAAAAATGTAGCACGGAAATTTTACTTCTTCATACAATGATAGATTGCTAGAAACCAAAAGAGTACATCATGAATTCTATCCACATTTAATTCAGGGAATATGGCAAGACTGATTTTATACATCCTCAGACCATCTGTCATCCTGGTACATTTCCAGAGAAAGGAAGCAAAAGCGACGCAATAGAGGAAGATTCGTACGCAACGCGACTTAGCTACTTATAGTGCAACTTCTTGCCATGTTTATTCCGAAAGGGTCGCATGTGGCGAGTGAACCTGTTAATTATTACAGGTAAGGGGGCCGCCCTTACGCCAACCACTTCAGCTGAAGTAGGGGTTTCTCATTTCTCGTGTACAGGCTGAGTAAACCTTGCCGATATTTTATTTTGCATTTGAAATAAACATCGAAACGGGAAATCATTTCTGACACCCTCGGTGAGATTCAAACTCGAGCTCTTAGCATGAAATGCAAGCACTCTACCATCTGAGCTGTCGACTGGATGTAACATTATAAATACTTAAATTTATGGAAATCCGTCCAATTTACAATTGACTAAAAATAAACTAAGGATTTAGAGTAAAAGTTGGATAGACGCCGTACTAGAAGAGATAGAATTCCTCGAACTCACTACCTTCTGATTACTAGTTCGTAACGTTAACCAATAGACTACAGACTTATCAGTTTGTTATATCCAACACTGTTGAAGTTTTTTACAGTTTTGATATTACGCTATTTTGTAGTTTAACCGTAACTTTTATACTTAGGAGTATAAATAAAGAGGGAAAAAAGTGGGCGGTATGGGAGCGGTATAGTGAAAGTAGGCCGCCTACTTTATAGGGCGGAAAGCGCCGCCCATCTCGTGAAGTATGGCGACAGGGAGGTTTAATAATAATGCCTTATCACCGCCACGGGGGATCCACTATATTCCTATGGAGAAAATAGGGGATAAGCGGAACGACCAGATAAAGAGGTGACTTTTTGAAATTGTAATTTTTATTATATCGTTCTATGGTTCTAAGACTATTTTTTATATTTACCAATGAAATAATTCTTTACACTTGCATTTGTGCTTGTATCCAGCCGCCAGGAATGCAGCACATCTCGCTCAAGACTCGTGTGTCCAAGCTCAGGCAGCATGCAGCTTCGGGAAACTTCGGGTAGCGCCGAAAGAACACGACTGTTTCCGTAGTCCTTCCCTTCGGCTAACGACCGCGCCAACTATCACGGCAATGTCTTTGATTTTTTTTTCATGGTATTTTATAATAACAGTAAATGCACGCTCTTTTCTCGTTTTGACTTTGCAGATTCCAATCATTTGTAATCTCACTTTATTCTTTCAACCTATTCTTTCATCAGTCTTACCCTTCTATGCTTCCTTCTGACATTCCCAGTCATTTATCGTCCATTCTTTCTAAATACCCGAACCGTACCTTCACTCTCATATTCTTGTTTATACCGCAATCATTCATAACCCAGTCATTTCGAACCCTATTATTCATAAACAGTGCCACATATACATGTTGGCACATTTGTCAAGCAAATTAGAATAAATCATGGCAAAAACAGTTAGCTTGTTGTATAATTGGAAAGTTTATTTTTTCTCGTCGAGCATATTTCACGGACCTATGTGACTAGTGTCCTAAATAATCACTAAAAATATAAGTTTTCCTTTACCCTAGTAAACGGCGCCATGTTATTGTTTTTGTAAACTTTCTTTCAGAAAAAATCTCAGAATTTTTGTTGTATACACAATTTTGGTGTATTACACAATAACAGTAGGTATACTTTACTTATACCACAAAAGTTTATGAAGGAGACAAAGAATCTACAATTAAAAGAAATGAAAAAAATTCAGACAGGCAAGTCGCAGGTGGCGTGTTTCTCCCACTGAATAATATTTTGAAACTTTGTAAGACAACGCCACAGGTGTGAAAAGGGGTAGAGATTTTCCATAGAAATAAAAAAAAAACAAGCTACATTTTTTATGTATATCAAAACTGCAGACCAAGCTTGTACGAGCGATTTTTTAGGTATTAACAGATGGCATTATGTTTAGAAAATATTAACTGTCCGGGCGATAGCTCAGTTGGTAGAGTGAGAGCTCGGGTTCGAATCCCACCGAGGTTGTCAGAAATGCTAACCCGTTTCGGTGTTTATTTCAAACCCAAAATAAAAAAACACCCGGCAAGGATTTCTAAGCCTTCACAAGAAATGAGTAGCAGAATTTCCTTTTTCAACTCAAGTGATTGGAGTTAGACTTGTTTCCTTAGATGTAAAATATAATTGGTACTGAAACGCCACATGCAAACCCTTCTGGAATAACGCGACAAGAAGTTACATCATATATGTAACTTAGTTGCTTTATCTTTAAAAAAGGCGATATTATCACCTTAAAACATCCATTCAACCTAAGTTCTTCAGAATTTTAGTTTTTGTAAATCTTATTTTTTATTTACTCAAACGCATGCACATTTTTATGGTACTAAAATTCACGATGACATTTCGTTGCAATGTACTAAAAATGGCACTAAAATGCAGTTCACTTCAGCTAAACGGATGCATTTATCAAAAAAAAAAAAAAACAAAATGGCACACATTTTTTTCTCTGCAACATGTCGATTGGCACACTATATCCTAACCGGTCGCATTCGTGTACTGCGGACTCGCTTTACCTGACTGTCCGGGTAGCAAGCACGCATAAGGCGCCATATCCGGTACGGAAGTTCCACATGACAGCCGGATACTGAGCGCGCCACCTGACGGACCGGAAACGTGCCCGTAGATAAGCCTTCATACATTTTTATGCCATTCCACGATACGTCCTCTTGGAGAGATGTACTTTTTGCATCATTATCAAAATTGTGTAGGGTGACGTGACCACTTATTGGACACCCTGAATAGTGCAGATAGATATTGCACGAAATGCTGTGGTATTAATGGTAGAAACTGCATATTTTTTACATGTGTACGTACTCACTTTAAATAGATTTGTACCTTCTGAACTGAAGAAAATTGCATTTTTTATTTTAATCTAATCTAATCTAAGCTGCAAAGATATATATCATTTAAGATTTATATTGAATGCATTCCCAGCTATAATTTGTTGTCAGATAATAGTCTTTTGCCAATAATTGTTTTGTTATTCATATGGATTATTTGTTAATTGTAAAAATATAATTTATTGTCTATGTTTCCTAACTTATAGCAATCAGTTCTTGACATTTTAGTTAAACCATTTATCAACGTATTTTTTGCATAGTTGGTATAAAATGTTCTCGCTTTTATAAGTTTGCATTTTTGCGGTTCATTAAAAAAAAGAGTGAAATAGACCATGTCAGTTGGTATACTTAAAACAATTAAAAGTATTTATTGTTGCTAAAAACATACAAAATTTAAATGAAAACTATAAACAATCATATAAGGGGGTCCGTTACCCTATAAAATAAGACAACAATAAAACGGACATCCAGAAAGTAATTTAATTTAAGTGTTGATGTATTCATAAGATAAACTAACTTATCTTTTATGTAGCATGCACAACATAAAGACCTAGTACTTTAAAATCATCCCTTGACTTTTACACACGTAACCGATCGTAAAACCTTTCTGTCTTCACCAAAACGTACCCTCTTATATTTTAATAGCTTTATTTAATGTAACCAAGGACTTAAAATATGTTGAAACCATATTCTGTTATCTCTATGAAGATATTAGTATTTTGTATCAATTAAATTTTGTGTACGAATTGTCCCATATTACTCGTACTTTAAATATGCCAATTAAATCATTATATCTGACTCAAATTATTAATTAATGTTGCATAGATAATTTATGCTCTGTTATGTAATAAATACAATATTAATATAACAAAGACAATATGAGGCTTACAATAGGCACTTGTCCTATTACCGAAAGAGTAGGTTTTAGTTTTTCATTGTGAAATTCAAATACTGACATCTTATCAGTACTACAACTTATATTTTAAGATGTTACTTTCTGGACTCGAACTCTAGCTTTACGCTCTGAATACAAAGGTTAACCCACTGAGTGACCGACTGGAATAACCGGAATAACATTGAATGAAAATTGAAAAAGCGTATTGCAAACAGGCGCTTTAATTAAGAAAACAAAGATAAACAATTTCCTTTATTTTTCTTAACTGTGAGCTATATTTTATACCGCAGTGAATTAAGAAAAGTTTTTTCCACAAAAAAATACTTTGAAATCATTTGAAACACAGTCGCTTTCACTAAGTTATTCTCTTCTACGCCGACCGTAGCACTATTTACAATTTGTTCGTAGTCCGTGCAATGTTCCAGCTCACCCTTTGTGTAGCCTTCCACTATCCTCTACGCTGTACAATCCTCTACGACTATACATTTGTTCGGCGTAGACGCTTCACAGCGCCAACCTGTAGCGTTTTCTCCTTTGTCCCGATGCCGGAAATGTTCTACGCTTTAAATGTCCTATGCTATAAATGGGCCATGCTATAAATGGTCCTATGCTATGAATGTATTATATTATTCAATTATTTGAATTTGAATGGCCTGTTTTTTTCTGTACATATGACCAGGTAAGGACATACAAAGAGGGGTTTTATTAGATTTTTCGGATCATTTTCTTAACCTTTTCAGCACCAAGCGTCAGTATTTTATTTTTTACATTTTCTTACTCCATTAAAAATGCTACTAAGGCTACACATATAGTGTAACTCCTGGCCGCGTTTTTCCTCGGAAGGGTCGCATGTGGCGTGTGAAACCTATTATTTTTTAAAGTTAAAGGGGCCTGACTTACACAAACAACTTCAGTTGAAGGCTGAGTAAACCAGGCAGGTATTTTATTTTGGGTTTGAAATTAACACCGCTTAGAAAATTATGATCAGAACCTTCGTCTTTCCTCGCTAAATAGATAAAGACTGTTTCGATTTCAAAATGATTTCTTCTGTAAAACTGAATGTTAATAGTCAGCTATTTAACTTATGGGATCGATATTCGTATGAATTTAACGTATTTTTTTTATTAAAAGTAAAGATGGTTTTTGGCCTGCTATCTTATTTTATTTATTTTTAAAGACACCAACAGATGGATTTGATTTTTAATCATAAAAAATTAAATGTATCGATATTTGTGACTTTTGTTTTAATACGGTGTTCAAGTTTTAAGATAAACCATTTATAATATTTTTTATTTAAATAAATTATTTCATTTGGAACCACTATCTAATATATAATTTTTATACTTTGTATGGTTTGTGTATTAACACTGAAAATTAATATTAAATTTTTATTAAGTTTAAGGGTTTAAAACCAAACACTGTTCTATATTTTCACTTTTATAACTTTTATTTTTAAATTTTACAAATGTTTTCGATCTTAGATCATCGTCAGGTATACAAAATTTTCAAAATAATTAAGTAATAATAATAACAACATAATATAATTTTTCATTAACAAGTTTAAGATCATTTTAAGAAATTGTTCTACGCAAGACATCCGATATTTCTTTTACAAAACATGACGTCGGTAGTCTACAGGTTAAGCGATTTGGGCTCCCATTGTGTGCGCAAATTGAGCTTGTCATGTCTCATTATTATAAATCCGTATCGTAAATTAATACCACATTTGTGACGTCAAAGCCCCTCAGTGTAACATGATTTATTCGATATCACAAAGAAACATCTCGATTGTATTTTTACGCATCAATGCTTCGGTGGGCTCTGAACATTAAGTGTTCAGAACCCAACGAAAAAAAATCATCTCCTTTTTACAGGAAAATATTGTTAGATCTGGCGAATCTGAAAGTGGGTATTAGAAACTAAAAGATTTGTATAAACAAACTGAAAACATCTATCAAAAAAATATCTATCGAACACGCAAGCATTCTCAAAACGTTGTCCAATGTACTGATAAGATAGTTATGGTGATAAATCAACCGGTTGAAAGTTTTTTGGTTAAAGCTCGGACTCGGAATACACCGGGGTTCCATTCCCGGCAGGGCGCAAAATAATATTATAGAGGTTTCAAAAGTGCTCTTCGTTTAGTCGAAAAATTCTTCTGTTTTTATCACACCGGTATCCAAAGGTGCATGCAATTTTACAGTAACTGAGTCCTGCTTGAGACCTTGTGTTTTCTATTGCTTGCGAAGGCTATTAAAGTGTGATTTACACAATACCCAAATATGGTTACTGATGCAATAACCTTTGACAGATTTTCGAAAATAATAATGAATTCGACACAAACTTCATAGACACTAAAATCGTGATGTCACACAACCGGGTAAATAGGGAGAAGGCAAAACAAATTGTTACTTGTTGCTAATGATCCTAGCTAGCTACGTAGAAGTAAGACATTGGTTCATTATCAATACATTTTTAATTTGTTACACAACGACATTATCGTGGGTTAAGTACGTTTGAAAAATACAACAACCCAAAATTATACGGTTCATATAGATAATATTGAAAAAGTTAACATTAAATTCTTGAAAATTTTAAATTACAAACTTAAAATTTCTATTTCTAATTTTGATCCCATCCTTTTGAACTCTTTTCTTAAATTAAATAATTTACTGGAAAGACGCAAAATCATAGATTTATTGACCCTTTATAAAATAAAAAATGGACTTATAGATTGTCCGTCGTTGCTGGGCGAGTTAAATTTTTTAATCCCTCGTCAAGGATCACAACACATTATTCCTTATCGCCCTGTAGCGTCCAAAACAAATGCACAATATAACAGTTGCATGAATCGCCTTCAACGTAGTGGTAGTGCCTGTACACTAGACTTTGACCCACCCAACAATAACTTTGATAGGTATAGAGCTGGTCTGTTGAGGTATTTTTTGGATGAATAATGTTTTTATTTCTGTTGCTTGTATATTTATTTTGATTTTTGATTTATATTTTTTCTCTATATAGTAACTTTGATTTTTATATAGTTTTTGTTATTGTGTTTGTTTTGTTTCATTTTACTTTCATATATAAGTATTTATAAGTCTTTTTCAATCTATTTTTCATTGTGTTTTTCATATTCAGCTACTTACTTCTAATTTCTGCTTACTATTTATACATTCATAAACTGTCTTTTCTCTTGTTTTTTTATCTCATCTCTCTATTTTTTAAAGTATTAATACCTACTTATGTAATCATTATTTTGTTTTATGTTACTTTTTTATCCCAGATAGTTTTCAATTGTAGTTCTTATATATTTGTTGTTTCATTTTATACTTTTTACTTGCTCTTGTATTTATAACACTATTTTTAGTATGTATTGTAAAAGGCACTAAGTGTCGTGAATTTATAAATAAATAAATAAATAAACCTCAATTAGTCTTGTTCTTACTTAGTTTTTCTGAAAAAATAAACGCAGTCAAAGACACAGTAATTGAAAAATTAATTATGCATCTTGCAAGCTGAAACAACATTGTTGTGCAAAGAAAACCAGTTATCATTTTCACAACATGCATCGCCTCCCCCTCCCCCTGCCTGCCTTGTGTTGCGTTTCATTTTTGCAGTGGCAAATGGCTTCCCTCGTGCCCGGAGGTTTATCTGCCTTATTTTCTTATCTCAAAGAAGGGTAATTATAGAAAAGCATTACGGAAACGTTGCCTGAGAACCAGCTTCCTTGCGTAGGACACTTTAATCTTGCGCCAGAGTCGAAGCCTTTACTATATACAGAGATACCTCAAGATACGAGCTTAGTTCGTTCCGTAACCTTGCGCGTATCTCTATGCAATTTTTCCTATTAAAATGAATTCAAATGACATTAATCCGTTCCAGCCTCAAAAATGCTACCCCAATTTTATATACTGTGATACCTCAAGATACGAGTTTAACTCGTTTCGTAACCTTGCTCGTATCTTAAAGCAATTTTCACCATTTAAATTAATTGAAATGACATTAATCCGTACCAGCCTCGAAAATTTTACCCCCAATTGTTTTTGTTTAATGTTTTTAAATAAGAAAAATGTATTTATAAACGACAAATCATATATTTTTTTCGCAACTAAGCTACAAATACAATGTAACTTATATTAATCAAATTAACAAATTTCCAATTCACTTTTTACATTTTTATTTCTGTCTAGCACTTTCGCCTACAAGGCATAATCCTTGCCTTTGATGATGCCTTGTAGGCGAAAGTGCTAGACAGAAATAAAACTGTAAAAAGTGAATTGGAACTTTGTTAATTTGATTAATATACAATGAACTTTCACTGTGTAAACCACCAAACCCTTAAAAATATTAATAATGTAACTTCTTGTCTGCGTTATTCCCAAAGGGTACGCATGTGGCGACTCGGTACCTGTTTTTTTTACGGGTGTGGGAGCTGCCTCACAACAACCACGTTCAGTTGAAGTGGGGGGTATAAAAACATAATAAAAGAGAATTTAAGCAAATAAACTGTTACTTAATCTAATCTAATCTAAGTTGCAAAGATATGTAAGATTGGGGACTTACATTATATGCATTCTCACCAGCAGACACGTACAAGTTCGCGCTTGCACATGCCGCATGTGAACCTACAATATAAAAACCCAAATCTCAAATCGACATACACCCTGCAACTCTTGCCGTCCTTCCCAAAGTTTAGTTCAAAGAAAGATCCAAGGAGGTTTTGTTCTTCCTCCCTTTCAGAATGCTGTATAAATGACTCAGGCAAATGTCATTAAACAGATCCGATGCTTTTTCGGGGTGTTTTTGTTCTACGAGCTTTTCTTTTCTTCGTATCTCTTAAAATAAATTTCGCTCGTGTTTCAAAACAAAACTTCGCTCGCTCGATAGCTATCTTAAATCACTCGTTTGTTAGGGCACTCGTATCAGAGGTACCACTGTATTAAACTACTCTGAAGCTATTACCCTCTGAAGAATTCCACTCAATTTTCCGAGAACCTCGTTGTGTGTTGTTTCGCTATGAGTGAGTTGAAATAAAGGTAATTGTTTTTGAATTGAATGATAAAAGATGAAATTTTAGAAAAGTAACAAAACAATAATTGTTTTATGTTTTAATAACTTAAAAGTTGTGTTTGTAATGTAAGAATAAGACGCAAAGTTTTTCTTCGCGAGTTGATTTATTTCCTAGAGCGCTTTGATGTTCTCACATCAGTACCATGAGGACAAAGTTTGGTTTATTTTGTATGCACACATGCTGAATGTTTATTTTGTATGCACACATCCTGAATGTTTATTTTGTATGCACACATGCTGAATGTTTATTTTGTATGCACACATCCTGAATGTTTATTTTGTATGCACACATGCTGAATGTTTATTTTGTATGCACACATCCTGAATGTTTGTTTTGTATGCACACATGCTGAATGTGTACATATAAAATAAACCAAACATCACATGAATATAAACTTTGCAGCTCCTTCGGTCTTTACCTGAAATTTGAGTGGCATTGGCAAAAGTGAACCAAGTCTTTACAGCATGGAGGGTCAGCCTTATACCATCCTATTAGTCTAGGAATCTAAGAGGGAGGAAATAAGTAAAAAGTGTACAGGGATATACGGAAATGGAAGGAACTCTGTATTTGTTTTTTCCACCCTTAGTGAAATAGTGTCAGAGTTATGGTTAGGTACTGTATTTGTGAATGTGATTTTCCATACAATGCTAAGGAAACAAAAAAAAATTGACGTTATACTTTTGAAAAACAAATTATAAAAAATTAGGTTTTCAAAGTCTGAGTCATATGTACACCAGCCATTTATTTGTAATTATAAATTTTACTTGAAAAAAAACATGTCTTAAACACGTATAGGTACAATTAACACGATTAAAATTTTTGTTAATTTAAGTAAGTATGAGTATAAAAAGAATTTTCTCAGAGAAAGAAAAAAAAACATTTTTATTTTTTTTATTTTCACGTTCGCCCTGAAATTTTCTCCGCTTAAGGAGTAGGCCTGACATCTTGCGGAATTTCCTGAAAGGTATTATACAACGATATGTTTCACAGAGTTAATAATGATATTATTAAACACATTACTGCGCTTGTTACCTCTGCTAGGAAATAAAATACTTGCGAAGAGAAATTTCATTAAAAAAATGTGAAACTTTGTAAACATGTTATTAAAAGTTAAAAGGAAACTTATGAAAATAAATTAAATCATAAGGTGGGATGGAATTCATTGATATGTTTCTTTTTTTTTAAAGCAAATACAATTAAATATTTTTGAAAAAGTCTGTATTCATTTGAAATTAATGAAAAATATTTTGATCGATTAATTTATGTTTTCTTGGAAACAAATTACAAATTAAACACTTTTTCTTTTCACGCAATATATCAATTTATTTCAATTATAGATTACTAACGTTTTCTACCCTATAAGTTATCATCAGGTACATTAAAAAAATATTTTGGTTTAAAATACCTATCTTTTGAGTTTATTTTTGTACTTTTAAATTTTAGATGGAAAGCACAATTTAGAACTAAGACTTTTTTTTTCAGCTGACAATCTTTCCACTTGTATGGTACTGCTGTCCTTGGCAAAAGATAACAACATATTTATTTGCCTTTTTCCTAGCTGGCCCGTCCGTGTGACGACATATTTTTTTCTATGTGCTGACCTCATGTTTAAAGTCTTAAGGGGATCAAGAAATATGGATGTTAAAAATTTCATGTACATACGAAATACGTTTAGAAATCGCCACCTTAAAGGTAATACTGAATGAGTGCTGATTCTCTGTTTTGAGAAATGGTGGATAAAAAAATGTAGGGTTTAACTTCTCAGAGTAAGTGAACTAATTATAAGGAAGTGCTCATGCCATACTTCTTAACTATAGGATTTTTACACTTTTGTGGTGTTTTCTCTCATAAAAATAGGAAAAAAGGACCACTTTTTCTAATTCAGTTTTACCGCAAAGGTATCGAGATATAGTATTTGGGCTGCACACTTGATAGTTAAATGGGTTTATTGTCTGTTTTCTGAACGGTCGATTTTGGTTTGTATCTGAATGCCTTTTGCATTTTTTAAACACAATATATCCACCAGTTTCAGAAATATTTTTACAAAAAAGATATTATTGTACTTAATAAAAAAATACACTGAAACATTGTCGGCAAAACTTCTGAAATCTGAAAGTATGCTTTCATCACGCCCGACCATTAGCAGAGTCCAAAACCTTCCCCGTAATAACCGCCATCAAACTTATAATTGATCGTGATGTATTAGGGGTAGAAGGGAAAAGCATTACCGTGTTCATTTATCCATTTTTCCTTGTGTGTCTGCCCACCCTATTCATCCCTCGTCGTTCCGTTCCGCCCGGCCGAATCCCGTGTCACGGCAAACTGGTCAAAGATACTTCGTCGACCTACAGCTCATCTATGGACAAATCGGTCACACGACTTTTCAGCCGTTTACAATATAAGGCCACAGACAACTGGTTAAATGCGACAGGGAAAAGCATTATCGTGTTCATTTATCCATTTTTCCTTGTGTGTCTGCCCACCCTATTCATTCCTCGTCGTTTCGTTCCGCCCGGCTGAATCCCGTGTCACGATAAACTGGTCAAAGATGATTTGTCCACAGACAGCTTGTCTATGGATAAATTGGTCAAATGATAGATTAGTTCGTCCACACGAATTTGCGGTCAACAATCTTTCAGTCACCTTCTATTGAAGGTTAGGGTCACAAAAAAAATGTTCTCCAAAAAGCTTTGTAATTACTGTAGTTTTAATGAATTGTAGTTTTCTGTGATGGAGCTGTCTGTAAAGCATCTCGATACCTAAAAGGTAAAACTTAAAAAGTGACATATTAAGCTGAATGGGTTTCTCAGATCAATGCATCTTTTTACCTATTTTCTACGAGAAAAAACAGTGTGAAAATCGTGTAGTTCATAAGTTCTTTATAAGCGCTTTCTTGTAATTCATCCACTTACTACGAGGAGTTACTCCCAATAAAATGTTTTATGCACGATTTCTCAAATCTGTGAATCAGCACTTCTTCAGTTTTACCTTTAAAGCATCGATCTATTGTATGTTGACAGAAAAGTCATTGACCGAAAAGCCGTGTGATATGGACGAACCGTCGTGTGGCCAAGTTGTCCATGACCAAGCTGTCTGTGGGCACGTTGTCTGTGACCGATTTTTCGTGTAATCTCCAAATCCATAGACTCAACGCTAATCGTGTGACAGTGTATGGGTCTTCCGTTGCCCAAACTTGTCTAGCATTTAGCCTGTATCCATGTCAAAATTGTTTATGCCCCTAATGCCGTGTCCCGAAAGAGTTTATCAACTAATTTCATTTAGAATGTGGATAATTTATTGTTCATTAGCTGCGTAATTAATGACATCAAAGTGCGATAGTTTTTGTACAGGCTTTTTAACAAAATGAAAATGTCTTGTATACAAAAGCCTTTTAGACCGGTCGTAGTTTAATGTGAATCAATTTATCTGAGGGTATTTGGCTTGAATGGTTTGAATTTCGTTTAGAATTTTCAGAAATACTCTGAGATGAATATTTGTGTGAATATCCTAAGTTTGGTTACAAAGGTTGCCTTTGATTGAAAAAAATGCAACCAAGCTACACATACAGTATAAATTCTTGCCGCGTTTTCCCCGAAAGATTCACATGTGGCGAATGGAACCTTTTAAAATAATAATCAGTTAGTTTTAGAATGTACCTACAATTTTCCGATGTTTCTTAAATCGGGTAAAAAATAATTTTATCTGTTTTTCCCTTTAAAGGTTATTTTTTGTTCTCATCTGTTCAAAATTTCCTTTTCAAATATTTATGATCGTTCCGGTATTTTTGATTTATGGAAGCTTTTAACCAAAAAGAATTTTGCAGCGTTTGTAAAAGCAATAATGTTTTGTTTACAGATGTATGGAGTTTAAAAAAAATATATAATGTCTTTTCTGACGCTGATTGCCACCTTTAGAGGAAAGAAATTAAATATTAAAGAAGATTGCGATACTCAAATACGATAGTGGATTGATAGATTACACATGGTTTGTTGTGTTTTTTGACAACGTTTATTAACATTTTTATTTATTTTATTCAATAACACCTGGGAAAATAATATTGGCAATTGACTTTTACCCAATTGGAGGACAAATCCGACACCTTTGTTCAGCGTCAATAATTTTCACAGCCATTAGATAGTAGTCAACAAATTCGAAAGAAAACCGATCATTCTTGATGATTCTGATTTGTTTCTGTTTATCGGGTTAAAGTACCCAAAATATTTAATAATACAAAATTCAAACAAACACCTTAGGGCCATACCAGCATCAAATTGCAAATTTCCCCGTAAGATTGTTACATCAAATGCTGCGCAGCGTGGCCGTAGGGTGCGACCACTAAAGCTCACCAAACAAGCGCGTTCAACAATACCGTAAACATCCCGGGCGCACAGCCAAGCAAGGATTGTCAAACAATGGTGTGCGACAGGGCTCACAACTGGGCCCAATCCCTTTGATGATGTGCTACGACCGCAGGGTACTTTGGGAAAATGACGCTGTTTGGTCAGATGGATACATCGGTGTGTGGTGGGTGCCCTTCAACCCCTATCGGTGTATAAAATCAGCCGATGATGATGGAGGTCCATTTAGTGAGGGTGTCTAATTTATTAGCTACACTCATCTACGTTTTTTTTTTTAAATAAACTTTGCAATTTTTTTATCAGTTCCTAAAGAGAAAAAATAAAAGTAAAACATAATTGCCAAAACAATTCATTACCGAATCATACTTTTGTGAAAATGAATGCCAATTTTTTTAAACATGCTTTTTCAAATTGCAGTTTTTTGACAAAAATTAATAATATTTTATAAAAGTTAAATTAAAGACTTACAAAGCATTAGTTAAAAAAGAGGTTTCTCATTTAATTTTTCGCTCAAGGTATGTGCCGCGTGAATCTTTCAGATGTGTTTTTTTCGTTATGACCAATTAATTTATACGTCTGCAAAAAAATTTCTAGTATAAAAACTAAAAACCCTCTTTTAAAATTTGTAATAATGCTCCTGTTTTGAAATGCCACGTATCAGGCGCGCATAAATGATAGCAGGTTTCAGTGGTTGCACATGCAGCGGGCAGGCTGGTCGTGTCGTGGTCTGTGCCCCGCCCCCGCCTCCTTCCCCGCAGGCCCCGCCCACCGCTCATCTCCCATTGCGGTCAAGACGACATCCCCGTGCACACGGCGAGCGGTAGACCGAACACCGCTTCTGTCATCCTGATACAATTATATCTGAATTGGTGGTTTATTGAAAATGATTTTCCCGGAACTATTATAATGTATAATCTAAATTGCAAAGATATATCTGCATTTCAGATGCTTACTTAATGCACGTCTATGTAAGATGTTTACCTACGCATGCAGCATGTGAACAATATAAATCCCAAACTGAACATAAACATGAATTCTGCCACACAAATAATTATGATAAGTTTCCGAAAAGAAACATTATTTATTTTATAGTTGTAATACAGAATGTTTCAAAGTAAAATAGTAATTTAATCTGAATTGCACATATATTAACATTATTAAAGCCCATAACTCATTTATTTAAAAATCTAGAAATTCATGAGAATTTTGCATCGTTCGCCACCTTTCCCTGAAACAGGCATCTATCGGAAAAAACGATCCACATTTTACAGTACGCCTTATCAATAAACAAACTTTTTATTCTTAAATTTTTGACTTAAATTATTAATAGATGTAATTTTATTTGATCGACACCAAACTTCACAGGAACCATTCCAAGAATATTTTACATATTTCCTATAAAATTCGTCAAAGTTGGTTCAGCGGCCTAGGAGTCTTTAGGGAACATACAAAAATACATTTTATTTATAGATATAGATTGATAGATTTACAGCAAAAAAAAGTGAAAATAATGTTTTCTTTAAAAACACATAAGTATTCGAAGTCATTAAGCTAAACCAAAAAATTACAACATTAAGGCCCGGTATATTGAACTGTAATAATATTTTAGTTAACTATTACTTGAACTTTTATTCAAAATACTCAATCTCGAGTTAACTAAAACCGAACATTACCGACATATGAAGCCACGCCCCCAAATCTTGGAAATAATTAAAATGCCATTCAAAAGCTTTAAAACAAACAACTATTCATAAAAATCATATGCCTAACCTTCATTAAGCTAGAAAACAACACCAAAAATGTTCAGTTTACAACAATTTTGATGTATCCTTACATTAAAAAAGAACAGCTGCTGTCAGTGAAGCGCCGCCATCTTGAAAATCGAAAGTTAAAGTTACTAAATATTTACTGCCGAAATTCGGTGAGTGAAATATTATGATGATTTAACTAAAATAGCATTTTAGTTAACTTTACGATACTTCAAAATACCGGGCCTAAATATTATTATTGTTATTTTTATGTCGTCATTTTTCATGTAAAAAAACAGCACGTGACGTGTTCTATGAAAAACAATTTTACCTCGGCTGTACATGCGAGCAGCCATAAAGCTTAAACGCAGGTAAAATTAGCAGACACCGGCGCGTAAGCCTCTTACCAGCTTTCCTACCTTTGTGGGGACTTTCCTGTGCTTACATTTCATTCCCGCAGTTTATTTATATATTTTTACCTTTTACCTTATCGTACCGCGCGATTCATTATATACATTTTTTCTTGTAAGTACTAAATTTACCCTGAAAAAAATTACAGGAGATTTGTCATTTTTTTTTAGATTTTGCTACCCTTTTATGAATAAGATGTCACCCTTTGAATAAATATTCATGTCTTCGCTAAATAGAGTACGGTTGTGCCGAGATTTGAACTGTGAACACTGGAAGTGCATGGTGAAGTGCTATGTATGTCTTTCCAATTGCTTTAATATGGTTTGGAGGGATGGACGCTCACAAATCCTGGAAGTATAAGTTTCTGGGAAACCTCTTGTTCGTCTTCCCAAGATATCATTTCAGTTTTTTTTCTAAGAAAAGTTATATGTCTTATCGAGTGTCCTATTAGTTTAGTTTTCCTCTTCAGAATGCCAGTTATATAATAAGATCTCTTCTTTCTTCTACATACTTCCTTTAACACTCTTTCGTTGGACTTTCTTTGTAGATGATGTCTTGGTCATCTTCGTCCAAATCCATATGGAGGCATAAATGGAGACAGCTCTGCAGAGGCTCTGGCTACTCCTAGCGGAAAAGCGACAGAGATGCAGTTACAGAAATGTGTCTAGCCTGTATCTTTCGTATTTCTATATTTGAAAATATTTGCTTAAGAAAGGCACTATCTGGGTTATTTAAAATACATTTTATTCATAACTGGTCCATGGAAAAATTCACGTTAGGTGATGGTTGAGCCATGGATTTTCTGTGTGTGAATAACAACGTATGTCTTTTATGTCGTACATTTAAAACTGTCAATGGAAATAAAATGAAGTAAGGTTTAATATTTTTCCATATGAGTTTTTGATTTAAAAATAATATTGAAGCATCAGAATACGAGTGCCCGAGTCAAGTATTGTCATGCATTCATAGACGGAATAAATAAATAATAATCTTTAGTGAAATGCTATGGCGGAACATGAATTTGTATGCACCTCCGTTTACTGTACGCCCGATTGAAATCTTTCAGAGCTATTCTCTGCCAAGTGCAGCTTGAGGTCGGACAACAAGGTTCTCAAAACCGGTATTGTTAAATATGAATCCCGGAATTGAAAACAGTCTTCATTTTTTTCACAAATACTATAATACTTAAGTTGTTGTTTTACTCATGAAAAAGTATGATAATGGATCAGTGATTGCCTTCAAAAGGCTGAAGAAATATTGTGGAATTATGATTTCTGTATTAAAACTACTTTTGCCCGTAGAAAATGTGAAGATTTAATTTCCGTTGTTGGTGTTGAACGTACAAAGAATATTTAAATTATTTTCTAAAAGATGGAAGTCTAGAAAATGCGGTTAGAATATTGTAGATGATTTTTAATTAATCTACCGGCAAGATTTACTCAGCCTTCGCAAGAAGTGAGTATCAGCCCGCTCGGGAGCTAGGAAACCCATACTTTGACTGAAGTGGCTAGCGGAAGACCGGCACCCTTACCTCTAAAAATAAGTAGGTTCTCCGTGCAACATTCAACTTCTTCGGAGAGAACGCGACGAGAGGTCACACTATATGTGTAGCTTCGTTGAGAACCAAATTTATTTACGATACAAAATAAGCTCATGTTTTGTATATTCACACAAATAAAATTCAAACTCATTGTGAATCAAATAAGCTGGACTTCAATGTAATAAATTTCGTTTCCTACTGGGTGTGATTTTGTATTGATTTTTATGGAACCGGTTTATTTTTCAGGCAGATTTTTTAGTGTACCATTTTACCGGTATTCATATAAGTATAGTTTCACCCCTGCAGTTCAACGTTTGTACGGCAAGGTGCATTATATTCCATTTTCTGTGTATTTTGGTTTGTTATGCCACTTATACAAAACATGATAATAATGGAATAATTGGCCCTTTGCCTCTTGTTGGCATAACAGGAGTGACTATGCCGGGGGGTCCCTGGAAATACTACCTGCGACGCTATTCACTTGGAATAGGGGAATAACAGATAATTGACTAGAAAAACTTATGCCTTTTCTATATGCCAACCAACAGAAAATTATTATCATATCCCAATTGTATATATATACATAAAAGTTGTATTCATATTATAAATAGAAGAAATTTAAATGGTAAATTTACTAACCTATCAAATCAAATGGACTTCTATACCGCTCAACTTATTTTATATTATTTTTCTATAAACGTTTAAAATACTATCGAAATGATTCCTGTGTTTTTTTTTTCATACTTATACAATGAATGGCAAAGTTTCTCCCTATACTTTGTTAATAGTTCAACAGATTTTGAACTTACTTTCAGGAAACGTGTGGATTTATTTCCAAAATCGTGTAAACTTTGATATCGATCAAATCATATTTTTTGTTGCCCTGTTGTTGCGTAAGGCTGTCCTCCTTGCTATATCTATAATCTAAGTTGCAAAGATATATTACATTTAAAATTTGTATTAAATGCATTCCCATTAGCAGACACGTATAAGTTCACGCTTACACATTCCACAAGTGGACTTACAGCATAAAACCCAATTTCAAATGAACAGAATCCCTGCAACTCTTGCCAAGCTTCCCTGAAAATAATATTCCGGTTTAAAAAGGTTTTTTTCTTAGGTTTTTTAAAGGTTAGTTCCTTGACTTATAGGTTGGTATGCGGCTGACCACCCATGCTGTAAAAATGGTTCACTTTGCCAATGTCACCCCTGTCTCAGGGAAGGACGGCAAGAGTTGCAGGGTGTATGTCCATTTGAGATTTGGTTTTTTATGTTGTAGGTTCACATGAGGCATGTGCAAGCGCGAACTTGTACGTGTCTGGTTGTGAGAATGCATGTAATGTGAATCTCCAATGTAACATATCTTTGCAACTTAGATTAGATTAGATTAGATTAGATAAGCAATTCTAATTTTTTATATTACTGTTGAATGTTCTCTACACAATACATATTTTTCCATTCATAGGGAATACTCGCCCTTCCTACGAAAGGGGTGGAACACAATTCTACAAGTCGTAAAGGCAAAGAATATAGGTATCTTAAGTTCCCAAGAGAGCACGTTAATACGTATGACGGATTTTTCTGTACCTCAAGTGTGAAAATTTACGTCTAAACTCAACCGCAGCGTTTAAACAAAAATCTATACAAAACTAAAATATTCACTAAAGACGCTGTTTTTGTTTCTGTATATTTTTTGGTGAACACTATGGTTGAGTGTGAACGAAGTGTTTTATACTTGGCGTACTGTGCATACACTGTTTGTATGGGAGAAGATATAAGACAAACGGTTCCATGATAGAACGACACAGTGAGAAAACTACACATTATATAACGACACACGACAGGACATAACTACGACACAGGTTGGTACATCACAGTGACAAAACGTCATATGACAAAACATCATATATCTAAAACAAACACTAATTCTGTTACAATATGATATACGAGTACATGGCTGATCTCCTTGATGATGGTGAGTTGGTGATTTTTGTTTGTTTGTTGTTTTTAAGGTGCCGTTTATGGTAGGTATGTATGTTTTAAGTATGTGATGTTTTGTCATGTGTCATTTTGTCATTGTGTTCATTTGTTATTTTTATGTTCTTTCATGTGATGTGTTCTCATGTGATGTACTGTTATTATGATGTTCTGTCATAACGTAACATTAGGATGATTTATTTGGAGAGCGCTTTTTTGTGTGTATCACACCTCAAGAGACCTCTGCGAGCTTGGTCTTCGCTGTAGAAAGTGCCAATTCTCAAGCAAGACCCAGTTGCTGTAAGGCTGGATAGACCTTTAGTGACCGGTTATTGTAGAGGTATATAAATTTTTCACCCAGCGAAGAGCATATTTGAAAATATAAATGGGATATTTTTTGTGCTCCGCCGGGATTCGAACCCACATAATTCTATTTACGAGTCAGAAATGTTAACCACTAGACTACGGACCGATCTATAACCGGTCATATGTCGTTCTGTCATGCGTTGTTATGTCATCTGTCGTTTTGTCACTGCGCCGTTCTAATCTGTCACCAAGACAAACATTCGGTACAAATGCTATGCGTAAAATTGAAAATATTTTTGCGTTTTGTGAGGAGAAATGTAGAATATGCGACGTGGAATATTGCTGTTGTGTACTCAAGGAAGAGACTTGGAGCGTCTCAATTTAAACGCTTCAATTTCGTTTCAGGTTATTTAACTTTGACAAGGAAACCAACGTCGAGATAGTATTATCTACACATATGATATTTAGATTATAAAAACGTTTTTTTTGAGCGCTTTATACACTTAAAACCTGTCGTTTTTGTTTCTTATAATTTATGGTCTTAAAATATGGTATTAAAATATTTATGGTAAAAACGGCAGGTTTAGGGTTTATAGCACTCTTAACTAGATAATATTATGTTTGTGTATTTATTTTACAATGCTTGTATCTATGTAATAAAAATAAAATAATATTCGTTTGTAACCACATCACTCGATAATGGCTAAAGGCTGTTTTTCATTCCGAAATGTGATCTTTACAACAAAATGGTAGATTATCGAATAAGGTTTTAAATTCGATGAAAGTGGAACGTTGTTTTTGAAAAGAAATTTGAATTTTTTTGAATATCTCATTGATCTAAATAAAATATATATATTTATATTATTTATATCGATGGAATATCTACATAAACAAAATAAAATAAAAAAATCATTTCATTTTGACTATTTATTTTTTAAAATACCACCATGTTGGTAGATGAATCGTTTGAAGTTTGATATCTATCGGTTGACAAACTATTTTTTCATAGTAATGTTATAATTCATAATAAAACCTTAATAAGATTTTCCATAATAAGTTTACTAGAATTTCAGCGAAAATGTTAATAGAATGTCTTTTCATTATTTCATGTGAAGGAAAATCTTGGTTAACCAATATATTTTTCTTTGTGAAATAAATAATTTTAATACGAAAGCAATTTATCTTTCAATTTCGGTTCTCGCAATAATGCTAAGTGTTGATAATTTCATTGCAATAATAATCTTATTTTCAAATTAATTTATTCCGCAATGAATAAACCGAGTTTTCCCCACCCTAGTTCTTACCTTCCAAGCAGTCTGATGTATGCCACAGACGATCAGTTATTCGTGGCAGTTTTGCATGTCACATGTAAAGGTGTGTTTTACTTCTTGTTGTTTTCTTTGTATGTTGACAAGGCCTACCAATATTGTTACATTCCTACATATATTCACAACTACATCTTTGTCGAGAAAACTCTTTTGGGTAGCGCGAAACAGCTCCTCTACATTTCTAATAAAGCGGCTCATTCACAATCGTTACATAGTAAGTAAAATTATTTTTTGTTCTTGCAGATTTACAATTAAAATCGATTTAAATGAATTGCTATGAATTTAAAATCAAGTCATTTGAAATGCTTGAAGCTGTATTTTCTATTTAAATAATGTTTTCACAGCCTCAGTTCAAACAACCACATAACAAAATATCTTTGTAACATAAAGTAACTAAGCTACACATGTAGTGTAACTCCTTGCCGCGTTATCCCCGAAGGGTTCGCATATGGCGAGTGAACCTATTTATTTTTACAGGTAAGGGGGTCGGCTTCACTTCACTTCAGTGAAGGGGGGGTTGTACAGCTCCCGAGGGGTCTGGTACTCATTTCTTGTGAAGGTTGAGTAAACCTTGCCGGTTTTTTATAATGGGGTTCAAAATAAACACCGAAACGGGAAATCAGTTCTGACACCCTCGGCAGAATTCGAACCCGAGTTCACGGGGCAGAATGCAAGCACTCTACCAACTGAGCTATCGACCGGACTATCGGTATTTAAAAAATAATTTATTTTCTCTATGAGCGGTAAATTAGTGTGTTTGCTTTATTACGATTTTATAAATATGTAGTCCTATTGACGGCGGAAAAGCCTTTTACAGACATAAAGCTAGATGTTCGCAAATGTTTAACACTAGTATGTAGGATTTTGTTACCCCTAGTACCTACAAGCTCATACTACAAAAGGTATCTGAGAATAGCAAATTTTGTTCGGTAATGAGCTATTGCATTTACAAATATGCATACAAATTTTAGAATACTCACCTTATTATATACGTAGCTTCTTTACAATAAGGTTCGTACGCGTTTGCAATTGGAGCATGGCTTGAAAAGGCTAAGGTTGTAACTGCTGTGGCTACATGCGAGAATGGCACACATGACTGATCATCTGCCGCAAGTCTGATATCGGAGTTTTATGAATGTTGTGTGGTACTTTCGGACTTAAATGAAAATACCGAGTGTAAAGTTTTACAGCCATGAATATTTATGGTCTATGAAAGTGACATCTCTCGGCGCGTCGGAAGGATTCGGGATTCAACCGAAAAGCTAGACTGCGGCCGCGATGAAATGTTTTAACTGCCAATATATAATACATACATAAATATATGAGACGACAAATATTTTTATTTCACATTAGGTATGTTAAAAATAAAATCTGCGAATTTCCGTAATGTATAAAACTGTAAAAAAAAACATTACGATAAGGTTAGTAATATTATTATGACGTTAGCCAGACATTGTGCGTGAATTATGGAAAATTTACAGAGATACAAAGCGATCGATGGTTCAGTTGGTAGAATGCTTGCATTCCATGCCAAGAGTTCGGGTTTGAATCCCACCTAGGGTATCAGAAATGTTTTCCCCTGTTCGTTGTGTATTTCAAACCCAGAATAAAATAACGACAAGTTTAACTCAGTCCTCACAAGAAATGAGAACCAGCCTCCTGAAAAAGAGTGCTTGGTAAAAAAGGCCAAAAATACATCCTGGTTTTTTATTCAATTTTGTCAGAGCTAGAGTTTCAGTATGATTTCTGAATACGTTTTTTCAATTTTTATGTGCCTGCTTGTGAGCATGCTTTAAATATGAGCCTTAAATGTCAATGAATCTTTGCACCTTAGATTATAGATAATTAAAAAAATAAATTAATTTGACCACTGTGTATTACATTGATTAATTATTATTTAACACACATTTAAGGCGAATAGTTTGTTTCCCAAAGTTCATATGAATTACCTACGTCTTGCGTTTACTCTGATGAACATAAACCATGCAAATCTAGCCGACCTTCCCTGAACCATGGGTGATATTGGCAAAGTGAAACATTTTCTACATCATAGTTAGCCGCATACCAACCTATAAGTTAAGGAACACCTTTTTTTACCGATGATGATGATAAGGATGTAGAATCCATCTTTCCGGGCTTGTAGAACATGTTCAATAATTCTTTTGTAGGCTGCTTTATTCTTTTTGGAAAACTGCTACGTTTCGTCAGTAACATACGACTGACTTCTTCAGGGCTTGTACTTGGACTCCTTATCATCATCATCTGAAGCCGGCCATGAAAGCCTAAAAACACCTTTTTTACCCTTTACATTTTTACATTTCTTGTTATTTAACATACATTTAAGGCGAATAGTTTGTTTCCCTAACTCTGTGTGAGTTACTCACGTCTTGCGTTTACTTTGTACAAGCGACGGAATTTAATGCACATCATGCTAATAGCCTAGCTGCTTTTGAGGGCTTTTCAAGGGGGGAGACGAAACTTTTAATAGGGTACGAGTATAATGATTTCAAAGCACTACAACCCGCCCTCACACACAGGTGGGCTTAGCGAGTAAAAGAAATTTGTTTAGTACACATGAACGCGCGTTATAAAGCCTCTACTGACGCCACACTCGAGAAAACTGCTAATTTGTCGTAGTTTTATAAACAGTCTTGAGCGTCAAGATTCTAGGCTGACATTGGTAAAGTGAACCAATATTTAGTTTGTTCGGTAAGCCCAATCTAATCTAATCTACGTATAATATATTTAAAATTAGGGATTCACATGCTATGCATTTTCACAGGCAGACACGTATAAGTTCGCGCTTAAACATGCCATATGTGGACAATTTAAAAACCCAAATGTCAAATAATCAGTGACATTGGCAAAGTGAATCATTTTCTACAGCACGGGTGGTCAGCCGCATACCTCCTCATAAGTCAGGGATCTAACCTATAAAAATCTTTAATTTTAATCTAATCTAATTTATATGTGTAACATTGGGGATTCACATTATATGCATTCTCACAAGCACACACGTATAAGTTCGCGCATAAATTCAAGGAACAATTAAAAAAAAACTAGATATCAGGTGATGATCCATGGTTCACTTGCTTATATCACCATTGTTTCACGGGAAGTCGGAAAAAGTTGTAATTCAGAAAAAAACAAACAAAATATGGCACATAAATAAAAATCGATAAAAATGTGTTTATTTTTAAATATTTTGCTGTGGTGAACTTTTATAATTTAGATAAAAAATCAATAAACACCCCTGTTTTTTTTTTTCATAACTGTCACTCTTTTACTAAGACCATAAAGTTTGATAAACAAAAACGAGAGGTTCAGGGTATATAACACTCTTAATGAAATTAAAACATCTCCATTTTTATCAACTTGGAAATATTAACATGTCAGCTTTTATTTAAATACACAAGCCGGTATTAAGGATCTCGAAGCCAGTTGGAAAAGTTATTAAATTTTTCAGCAACTTCTGCTGCAGGTAAACTCTGTCAAGCCATTCCTACTCACTTTTCATTCAGATTCTTATTATTATTTTGTTTTCAGATCCCCTGAAAGTGTATGTACAAGTTTTTCATGATATTGCGCCCGTACATAGATGTACACACACATTTTTCATTAAAAGTTTTTTTTGTGTTGTCGTTGTTAATAAAATTCTGCGAATTTTTTTGCTTTCAGATTAAATGTTTAAGATAAACTTTGCTGAAGGAAAAAAATATCATTATAAAGTGGATTAAAGCTGCTCTTGAGCGACTTTTGTTTCTTTACTCGTACTGAAGGCCCGGTATTTTCAACGTAAACATAGCGACTTTATACTCCTAGGGGCCGTCCATAAATGACGTCATCGATTTTAGCCGATTTTCGACCCCCCCCCCCACTACAATCATACTATAGTCATTATCTAATGACCCCCCCCCCCTCTTGCTGTAATAATGGATGAGCTTAATAATTAATAATGTTATATTACTTACATAATATTTTGTATACTTTGTAGAAATTGGTATTTACAAGAACGACGTCACTTTTGGTACTCGTACATCATTTGCCATCATCCGCAGAGACTCCCCCCTCCCTCCTAAATGCGAATGACGTAATATATGGACAGCCCCCAACTTACTACTTTTTCTATGGCCGTCAAGCGAAACAAATTTCTTGGCCATTGGACCGCGTCAGAGTCGAAGATCCAAGCCCTCAATCCAATTCCCTTCTCCTGGCGTGGCTTCATGGAGGTCTTTCCGGCCAAGACAGTGTCTTCTGATGGGGCACTCCTCCACAATGTGCCAGACAGTTGGGTTATCCGCTCCACAGTCACATCCTGGAGATGGAACTATGTAATCCACATCTATTGAGCAAGGAGTTGGAACGGCCTTGCTCTGTGCGGAACCTATTTAAGGTCTTTTCTGAAGATTGAACCCTGGGACCTCCCGGTGTGGCAGAGTGATCAGATCTTGGTTGTAAGCCTTTTCTCCTCCCATATGGACTTTCAATAGGATGCAAAATCCCTACTACAATCATCAATACGATGGAGTTTCTGGGCTTAAGTTGCTTGTTTGGGTGTTGTAAAATGTGCTTGAAAGCAGAAAACTGATTGAAAGGTACGCACTTATGTCAATTGTGTTAGAAGTTTTTTTCTCAGTTTAAAGTCACGTTGCTGTCTTTGAAAATACCGGGAATAAGAGTTCTATAGTTTAGGATGACAAACTCTCCAAAGATGTGCTAAAAGTTTTACGACTATACCCTTGATTTTTTTTAGTACAAGTGTCAGCATCTTACCAACCTGTAAGTCAAGGAACGAAAAAAATAATTTACTTTTATGTAACTTTTATTTATTGATTTACTAGATTTCAAAAATCTAGAGGTCTGCTTATCTTGTTGTTGTGCCGCAGAGATGCTAGTGATGTAGCGGTTGATATCCTGATCCTGTGTATAAAGGCTGTTGGTTGCATAGTGTTGTGTTGTGTGTTGCCTTTCTTTTGAGACACTTCAAGTAAGTGTAGATTGATATTGGTTTTGAATGGGACAGAATTAAATTAGCGTGGGAACACAGATACCGGCAACTCGTTCCATAAACGGGTAGTTCGGCAAAGGAACGAGTCGTTAAAACACCTATTTTTCATAGTTTTTATATCGACTGCAAAGGGATGAATGTGAGCCGTTCTACGAGTTGTCCTTGTTGAGATTAGAAGAGGGAAATAAGAAAAAAAAAGAAAAAAAAAAAATGCAATACAATAAAAAACATTTATAAATAAGCAGCCTACATTACAGATTACTCGTCATTTTTTACTTACCTTGAGCTGCATCCTTCTCCATTTCATCTCTCCATCTCAGTCTGGGCCATCCTATTCATATTCTTCCTCGCGTGTCCAGAAGTAGGCTGTATGTATATTTTTTCTGTTGTACTAAATAATTTTCTATCTTTGTTTCAGGTATGTGACGTCATAAATATCTATCTCCTTTTAATCTATGACTAAGAAAGTTATAGATTTGATGAAACAAAAGGTATATATTAAATCGATAAAGGAGAGACGACCTATCATGGTGAAAAGGTTTGCTTATAACATAATCCATACTAACTTTGTCTTCTTCTTAGTTTAGATCGAAGATCTGTTTATTGCGGAACTTATGTTCTCCAAGTAAAGTACTGAGATTTCAACTCAACCTTAGCGTTAACTAAACATATATTGAAACTCGAGCAGCGCCTTTAGTGAGGATTTCACTTTCCATGCAGCTTTTGTATGCAACGCTACGATTTTCAGCGTAGAGTTTTACTATGGCACTGGTTCCTTTGACGACAGATTGACAGCGCAAAAATTCCGTTCGCTTGGATTCTAGAAACGTCTATTCCGCCTAGATGCATCTACGCACAGTATGGTGCCATTGTAGAACGACATAATGACAAAACGAAACATGTCAGAACGACACATGACAGAACGAAACATGACAGTACGAAGCATGACAGTACGAAACATGTCAGAACGACACAGGAAAGTACATCACAATGACTAAACATCACAAGAAAAAACCGTTTCATTTGCCGTTAATGATATGTTCTGTATGAGTATGTGATGTTTTGTCATAGTGATTTATATTTTGTGTGGCTTTGTCATAGTGTTTTGTTATGCGATGTTCTGTCATGTGTCGTTATGTCACTGTGCCGTTATGTCACTGTCCCGTTTTGTCACTCTGCCGTTCTAACCTGTCACCGCACAAGTAGATACGTATGTGTGCTCTAAGACCCTAGAGATTTTATAAACTCTACGATATTCAACAACAAAGATGACGCTTGCTTTCTACATTTTTTTAGGTTGTCCATTTCAAAAGACAGATGCATTGTGAATAATGGTAACAGAGAAAATGACTGAGGTCTGAACGTGAATTGAGATAGACAAAATTGTGTCGTTGCCCGGCCGGTTCGCTAGGGAAAAGGCATACAGATATTTTGTTATCGGTTTTAAGGACAGCAACCACATACAAACCTGACGTTTGCTCTCCGAAAAAAATACCTACTGGAAGATTATTTATTAGATTTAAGAATTTATTGTTGCATACTAAATAATTTCAAAAATGTATGATATAGATTTTTAAAATCTACTTGATGATTTTCCCTGTACGAAATTATTTTTTGCAATAGATTTTTTAAAAGTTTTTTCTGTATCCTGATTTATAAAATAATAAATTGATGCAATGTAAAATCTACGTTATTCTTACCTCGTTGACTCAACACGAGCAAATAAATATGTGAAAAACCACTTTTAGAAAACCTGGGCGTACCTGTGTGTTATTTTTATAAGAACGTTTTACTGAGAAAGTGACACATGACAGTCAATTTGATAGTTTTCCGCTCTCAATTTACTTATGGTAAAAATATCTAAGTGTATATTCCTTCCAGGCTGAAAACTCCTTGTCTATATTTTTCTTTCATGTTTGTTTTCATAATTTACGAAAAAAAAAACTGTAGGTACGCAAAAGAAATGTAATAAAAAAATATATGAGTTACATTAAAAAAAAGTTTTGAATCTAAAAGCGCCCTAGAGAACGAAACTATGATAACTGAGAAGATTTTAATGAAGTAGGAACATTGTTAAATTAAGAGTTTTTTTCTCGGCAAGAAAACATCACAGTCTTGTATGGGACTGGCGTCCTTAGCAACCCGGCCAAGTAACGCTACAGGATTTTCTATGGAAATTCATGTGCGGATCTCATTGGTACCTAAATAATAAAATGATGCAACGTTCAAAAGCTTTTTTTAATATAAAAAAAATAAAGTTGGTGTTATGGCCGCGGGGATCAAGACAGGTAATTTGGAACCGGATAACGCTGGTTTGAATCCCGCGACAATAACTTCGACCCTGGTTCAACAGATGCCGTTGCATGCACACAAGCTTCTGCTTTCGCATGAAGACAACTGGCCAAGCAAAATAGGTTATTGGATTGCATTCCTTTTCACAAATCTATTTAAAAAAATAATAACATAAAGTAACAATTAAGCTTTTAAATTATTCATAAATGATCTGCTATTTCCATTTATTTAAATAATTACTAGCCTTAGTCCATCATAAAATATGATTATAAAGTAAAGACACTGTAACAACTAATACTGGTAGAAATTCAATTTTCGAAAAGAGTGTTGAAAGAGTGGAAGAAAGTTTAAATATTTTGTTTGGAAATTCAAACATTTTTTCATATTTCCACAATTTTATAAGATTGAAATGAAGCTAACAAGCATGAATTAATAGACACGAAAGTCTTTAACGTTTTATATATTTTTTGAAACGGCACGCCCTTGACTTTCTGATATGACTTTCAGTTGAAAAATGCGTTTGCCAAAGTTGGTATTCGATCAAAAATGTAAAGGTTCTATTGATACTTTGATCTGTACATATATTTCAGATACATACATAGTACATATTAGAGTATTCTTTGGTAATTCTAAAAGGAAATTTTAAATGGAAGAATAAGAGCGTAAATTGGTATTATCACTGATTCTGAACAAAATGAAATAATATATTATATAGAAGTAATAAAGATTTATTCATATAAACGCTACTACTAATAAGCTACACATATAGTGTCAATTCTTACCGCGTTTTCTCCGAAGGGGTTGCATGTGTCGATTGGAACTTATTTATTGTTACAGGGTATAGGGTCGTTCTTACGCCAACCACCTTAGTTGAAGTGGGAGTTTGGTACTCATTTTGAGACTGATAGTCATTCTCTGTGAAGTCTTAGTAAACCTTTCCGTTATTTTATTTTAGGTTTGAAACACCTAAGCTGGGATTCGAACCCGAGCTTTTGACTTGGAATGCTAGCATTCTTCCAACTGAGCTATCGACCGGACAATAATACCATAGCAAACTTGGCTTTACTTGTTGAAAATTTATGTTTAATAATGACACAATAACATTGTAATGAATGCACGTTAAGGCTCCACGAAAGTACAACAAATTGCATTAAAGTAAACCATTATTTTTTAATCTCCCTTAATAACGCCCCAGCTTCACAGCTTTCGGTTAACGACCGTATTTCTTTACGTTTTTACTTTTATTGTGTTATTATTTTCCATACCCCAAGTTCAAAACGTCACGTTTACAGAAAGTTTCACCAAATATGTATAAAAACAAAAACGCTCCGTCGAGGACTTTTTTTCAGTTTCTGTATTATATTTGGTGAAACGCGGTGGTTGAGTTTTGAGGTTATGTTTTAATACTTGGAGTAGAGGTAAATATTTTTTGAACAAAGTCTCTCATCATTATGGCCTGCATACATTTTCCATTGTACAGAAAAACGAAGGAAAACACCGAGGGCGGATTTTGTTTAGTCACGATTTACACTTTGCGTAAAAAGGCCTGAGGAAATATTGTTACGATGCTGAAGTGTAATTGCGATATTTTGCATCAAAACATGTAAATAAAATAACATTGTTTTGAAGGTTAAATATTGTTTGATTTTTTCTTCAAAGACTTACGTTTTTTGTACTGAAGTAAGCCATTTGTCTCTGCTGGTTGCTTTCTGTGTTTTTGGTTGCGATTCTCTTGTAAAGGCAGTGCCTGGTTGTGCTAGGCATTATTGTCGCGGTTGGTTGCTCTCCTCTTGTAAAGGCAGTACCTTGTTATGTTGGCCATTTGTAGCTGTTGGTTGAGATCCTCTTGTAAAGGCAGTACCTTGTTATGTTGGCCATTTGTCGCTGTTGGTTGAGATCCTCTTGTAAAGGCAGTACCTTGTTATGTTGGCCATTTGTAGCTGTTGGTTGAGATCCTCTTGTAAAGGCAGTACCTTTATTATATTGGCCATTTGTCGCTGTTGGTTGAGATCCTCTTGTAAAGGCAGTACCTTGTTATGTTGGCCATTTGTCGCTGTTGGTTGAGATCTTCTTGTAAAGTCAGTACCTTGTTATGTTGGCCATTTGTCGCTGTTGGTTGAGATCCTCTTGTAAAGGCAGTACCTGGTTATGTTGGCCATTTGTCGCTGTTGGTTGAGATCCTCTTGTAAAGGCAGTACCTTGTTATGTTGGCCATTTGTCGCTGTTGGTTGAGATCCTCTTGTAAAGGCAGTGCCTTGTTATGTTAGCCATTTGTCTCTGTTGGTTGAGATCCTCTTGTAAAGGCAGTACCTGGTTATGTTGGCCATTTGTCGCTGTTGGTTGAGATCCTCTTGTAAAGGCAGTGCCTTGTTATGTTAGCCATTTGTCTCTGTTGGTTGAGATCCTCTTGTAAAGGCAGTACCTGGTTATGTTGGCCATTTGTCGCTGTTGGTTGAGATCTTCTTGTAAAGTCAGTACCTTGTTATGTTGGCCATTTGTCGCTGTTGGTTGAGATCCTCTTGTAAAGGCAGTACCTGGTTATGTTGGCCATTTGTCGCTGTTGGTTGAGATCCTCTTGTAAAGGCAGTACCTTGTTATGTTGGCCATTTGTCGCTGTTGGTTGAGATCCTCTTGTAAAGGCAGTACCTTGTTATGTTGGCCATTTGTCTCTGTTGGTTGCTATGCTCTCTAACCTGCTAATAAGAGGAGACATCCACGAGTTGCTTCTAAAAGAATGAACTTCTCGGGCGACCTTTTGTTCATCTTCCCAAATTTTTACTATATGGATGTTGCCTTAAAATATTGAATTTAAAATGAATTCAATTTAGCTTACTCACTTATTTAATAAATTACCTACAGCATTTTATGAATCTGCAACAATAAAATACTGTAATGGATTCAGTACAATTTTAACAAATATTTTTTTCGACTTGCAAAAGTCATGTGTGTACTATGTCAGTTGGATCATGAAGAACCAATAACAATATATTTGTTTGCCTTCTCCTTAGAAAATCTGCAGTGTAAATATATACTTTTGACAGGCTCTTAAGATCTGCGACTTCATACAATTTAAAATTCCTCTTTGAAATTTCAACTATTACCTGTGTGAAAAAAAAATTGCGTTATTTTCATCGTAAATTTATATTTTTCAGTTCACAATTTCTCAACTTAAGATTAGGTTTATTCAACAAGTTTTTCGTTAGTTGATTTTATTATAAAATGCACTCTTAGCATGTTTAAATACGAAAAAGAAAAGAAAAACTACACATATGTGCAGCTTCTTTGTGGTGAGGTGCAGGCGATACTGAATAATAAAAACATCTTATAGCACCCTGAAGACCAGTACCCTTAGTATAAAACATTGTGTAAACTCCGTTAGATTGCGTAAATAAAAAAAAATGTATTCAAACTAAATCACTTAAAAGGTGCGCTGTTGAATCTTCCATACATTTTCGATTTACGCGATCGAAGGGAGTTGAAGTAAATGTTTTATACTCGTCGTACAGAGAAGAGTGAGAGAGAGGCTGAACAATGGAAGTCGTGGGAAGATTGATGAGAACGACTACAAGAATTGATCATGCCTAATAAAAGGAGAGGTGTTCATCAAGGAATATGCGCCATGTTTAAAACTGCACGTTTAAACTCAAACAAAAAGTGTATGGAAATTAAAACAGCGAATCTACAGAACGTTTTAGTTTCCAGATTTTTCCTGTGGAAATAAATGAGTAAAGTAAACAACATTGCGTTTCAACTCAATCATACCGTCATAAGGTTACCCTCTGCAAAGGCATAAGTATGCTAATCTAATCTAAGTTGCAAAGATATGTTACATTGGAGATTCATATTACATGCATTCTCACAACCAGACACGTACAAGTTCGCGCTTGCACATGCCTCATGTGAAGCTACAACATAAAAACTCTCAAATGGACATACACCCTGCAACTCTTGCCGTCCTTCCCTGAGACAGGGGTGACATTGGCAAAGTGAACCATTTTTACAGCATGGGTGGTCGGCCGCATACCAACCTATAAGTCAAGGAACAGCGCTAAATTTTAATCAGATTCATTGTGAGTGTAGCACCGACGCTGAACGCAAATCAGTTGAATATCTGCTGTAAAAGTATTTTATGTGTAAATCGGTCTTAAATTTTGAATACAAGAAAGATATTAAAAGAGTTGTAATAGTACTTTTTATGTGAATCGGTCTTAAATTTCAAATACAAACATAATATTAGAAGACAGAAACACTTTCGTTACTTTAAAAAAAAGAAGCAAAATATACACTCAACGGCATATTATCAACTGAAATCATTATCGTTTTGAAAGACTAGAAACATTGATAATTTATTTTTCTGCTTTTGTGTGTATGTGTTTTTCAACAGATTTCCTTCAATTGCAACTACTTTAAAAATATAAATAATTCAGCATTCCATAAAGCAAAATACACCCATTAAACAACAATATGTATGTAGTAAGTAAAGTAAAAGTAAAGTAAAGTAAAACGCTCAGTAGAGGCAACGTTGAAGTCTTCCATTTTTGAGTTAACGTAAAAGTTATGTTTTATACTTTCAGGCGTAGCAGAACAATCTGCTTAATAAGATTTACGCGACAGATCCATCAAAAATTATTGCGATACCAAAAGTATAACAATGAGGGGGGGGGGGGGGGGGGGGGTTGCCTGTAATTTAAATAAACCTGCTCATACCTTCCCACCCTGTTCACCCTCCCCAGGTGAGAAAGTCGATGGAAAGGTAAGAAAATGCCAACAATAGAATACAGCCTTGTTTTTTTTCGATATTATTTGCTACAAGGGAACGGTAATAAGTAGAAGCATATTTTTGTTCATAGAAGTTAGGGAAAAAAAATACCTATATGAAAAAAAACATGACGCGAAAAAAACGTGAAAGGTAGTGACGATGGATCTGAAAATGGCGGTACTTAGGCATATTTTTTTATCAATTTTGGTGTGAGGAAGTGAAGCATGGACAGTGGGTGAAAGTAAATGAGTACAGTATTTAATATAAACTAATCAAAATTGCCAAGATATGTAACATTAAGCATTCACATTATATACATTTTCACGTATAAGTTCGCGCTTAAACATGCCGCATGTGGACTTACAATATAAAAACCCGAATCTGAAATGAACATATACCCTGAAACTCTTTCCGACCTTTCGTGAAGTAGGGGTGACATTGGCAAAGTGAACCATCTTCTACAGCATGGGTGGCCAGCCGCATATCAACCTAAAAGTCAAGGAACAGTATGCACGGTGGAAATGAAGTATTTGAGAAGCATGATAGGTAAAACTCTGAAGGATTGGGTAAGGAATGAATGGGTAAAGAAATAATGTAAGTTGAAAGTGGACGTGAAAGTTAAGGTACAAAATAATGTGATGAGATGGTTTGGGCATGTGGAAAGAATGAGTGATGATAGACTGACAAATACAGAGGAAGTGTGAAAGGAAAACGAGGTAAATGATAACCGAGGAAAGTATGGAGTGTTCAGATTGAAGAGATCGTGAAAGAATGGGATGTACAAAGGGAATGGATGTAAAACAAGAAAATCTGTGAAGAATCTCCAAAAAATTAGCAGATTGCTTTTTGCAGAACTTCGTACAAATTTGATGTAAAAAGTTAGCATCGACCATTATTTTTATTTGCATCTCTAGAATATGGTGTTCGTTAGGATTGGGTAGATAAAGAGAAAATATGGCTCCATCCCCACATCTAATGCCCTTTGTCATGTAAATGTGATAAGTAACGCTCGCCCTTAATTATTTTGCATTGTTGCCAGAACCTTCCACCTCCTTCCCTTGCATTGCACCCTAATACTTTTCCACCTGGTAAAAATCCTTCATTTCCAGTTGAAAAATCGTAAAATAATTCAAATTATGTATTTTTGAATTTTATTTTAACTTATTTAAGTTGCAAAGATGAACATTATAAAATAAATAAACTGCATTTATAAATTTACATGCCCTCCCTCAGTGCTTGTTTGGCTTATCTACCATTTGATTAAAAGATGACCTTTCAATTCAATTATCTTCTAATGACATTGTACACAATCTGAGCTAAGAAAAAAACGAAAATGTGGGAGTTGTTTAAAATATTTAAAAAATCAATTTCCAGTCTGGTTCACTTTGCCAATGTCACCCCTGTTTCAGGGAAGGACGGCAAGAGTTGCAGGGCTTATGTTCATTTGAGATTGGGTTTTTATATTGTAGGTCCACATGCGGCATGTGTTAGCGCGAAATTATACATGTCTGCTTGTGGGAATGCATTTAATATAAATCTTAAATGATCTTTGCAGCTTAGATTAGATTAGATAAGATTAGATTAGTCTTCATAAAACACACTGGTCCAGTCCACATACAAATATTGTTCATTCCTTCGATGGGCATAAGCTAAACAAGTTCGTGGTACTGTTACATGTGTACTTATAAAATAAAATCTGAATCCCAAATGAGCATACGCCCTGCAACTCCCGTCATTCTCGAACCAGGGGTAATATTTGCAAAGGGAAGCATTTTTAAAGTATGCGCGATCAGCCTTGTATTAACCTGCGAGTTCAAGGAAATTAACAGATGCCATGTATTTAAGATAAGAAGTATAATTTTCTCAGTATTGGAAAAATCCCATATGGCCAACTATGAGTCCATACGATTCATAAAAATTGTTTATCAATTTTCAAAGTTTGTCTCAAACCATCTAAAGAAAAGACTAAACGTACATTATATCAATATAATTTTCTGAAAGAATATCATGTAACATTTGAGAACGGGGTAGTTTTCTGCCTAGCTTACTTAGCTGTATTAGAAATTTTGCAAACAAGGCACATTTTTGTATTGCATATTTTACAGCAGAGGTATCAGGAGGCCATGAGTTAGCAACAGTAAGCGTATATTGTGTTTTGGTATCAGATAACGTGCATACCACATCGCCCGCAGCCTCGCGCCGTTCTGCACCTGTCATCAAACAAACGTTTACCCCTTCAACATTCTGCGACCCGGGTAATAATTACTGATAAACTGCACAATGCAGCATTTTCACAAATAATTAATTAAAATATTGTTGACAGTCCCATCTATAGTTCTTATACGCCGATGACTAGGGCTCGAATCCCACCAATGATTTCCGGTTTCGGAATACAAAAAACCGAAATTTTGAATTACAAAAAATCAGTACCAGCCTGCTTGAGAACTAGGAAACCCCCAATAAACAAGTTTCACATGCCTTGGTGACATGTAAATTGTACATTTTTTCGCTTTATAAAAAAAAATAATAATATGTATTTTTACATTCACTTTTTACTGCTGTAAATTCTTTTAGTAGGTATAGGTATCCATGTCTTTTTTTTTACATATTCAATCAATGCCTTACTTGTGCTTAAAAACTATAAAAATATATTGACATTATTAACCCAAATTTTTACCGAATATTTTGAAATATTAAAACATAAATTTTCCTGAATAGATTAACTTTGCTTTTGTACACGTTGAAGCCGGCTTACTCCACAATAACTTGGCCTTATTCCCTGGAGCAACTTTCATCGATATCTTCAAGTCTCCAGCCGCACGTCTCTTCTTCGTGACCTGGTCCTCCATATCAGTCTAATTAAATCTCCAGGCTCCTAAATACTCGGCTATTAGCGTATGCCTCCAGAGCTCCGTTCTTATATATTTTTTTGTTCGCGATTTGCCTTCAGATATTCAGCCCGCTGGCCCTTTGTTGTGGTTTTTGGCTCGGGGAAGATAACTTGTAATGGTCTGCCTTGTGTTATATGGCCCATAAAAGTTTTTCCGACGTTTTTTTTTTTTTAATTTGTGATCACTTATGCTTTCTCTCTCAAAATTCAACACGACCCAGAGGTACTTATTTTCTCGTGCCGTTGCTTTTACTTCACGGGAATATATAGCTTTGCATGAGCATGTGCTGTGTGTCCTTCTGACATATACATTCAGTTTGTAGTATCAGTTTCAGTTTGTTGTTGTTGTCAATTAAAGCATGTGTGTATGTTTGTACCCCTGTGTTTTCTTCTTTTATGAGGCTGATATCCCATGATGTAAAAAATTGTTCACTTTGCCAAAGCTACCGTAGTTTCAGAAAAAAGCAGCAGGAGTTGCAGGCTTTATATATATTTTTAGATGCGGGTAATTTGTACTGAACGGTACACCTGTACTCTTATATTTCATTTCTTAGCGCGACTTGTCTGTTGATATACGAGTAGAGCGAAATTTTCTGAAAAAATAGCTTCGTTTTCTTTCTCTATTCATTCATATGCATAATTTTTTTCTTCTTTTCCTAAAGCAAGGCTACTAACGTATACATTATTTTTTTTTACAAAATTCATTATTTTATTTTTGACATGAAGATAGACATTATGTAAAGATAAATTTCGGTCAAAAAAATATTTTTATAAAAAACTGCATCCTTATTTGAAAACCTACATTGAAGAGTCTTTTTTTTCTATCCATGTTGATTTTTAAAATTGAAGTACTGGAAACTTCGCAAATACCCGCAGCACCCTGTGACTGGTTATCCCATCCAGCCTCCTGTACTACTAGTATAAAACATTGCGTTAACTCCCCTCGATTGCGTAAATCGAAAAAATGCATGAAAATTAAATCACCCACTAAGAGTGCCAACGTATATTTCATACATTTCTGATTTACGCAATCAAGGGGAACTTGCGTAAATGCTCCATACTTGGGGTACAGCTCTGGCAATTAAAAGCCCAGGTTTGAGTTTTATGCTTCAATGTTATTTTTTTGTACGATGATGCTTTTGGCAATGCACTTTGTAAGCAAATATTAGAGATGTAGGGATGTTAATATATATTTTTTCAACTCTGATTTATAATCCTTTTTAAATGGTTTCTAAATCTAAATCAAAGCTGCAAAGATATGTATCATTTGAGATTCATATTAAATGCATTCCCACAAGCAGACACGCATAATTTCACGCTCACACGCATGTGGACCTACAGTATAAAAAACCCAATCTCAAATGAACATAATCCCTGCAACTCTTGCCGACCTTCCCTGAAACAGTGGTGACATTGGCAAAGTTAACCATTTTTTTGGTGGTGGTTCAGTACAAGATTCAGTACAAAATTTTAAATTCACCTTTCAATTTCAGTTTTTTTTACTGAAAATATAAAATCTGCGCATTGAAAACGGGCTTGACACAAATTACATAGACACCAAAATTGTGACGTTACAAGGTCTTGTTGCTTATATTTTGTTATCGATTGCAAAGGACTCTTGTCATATAGACGTGACGTTAAAAATATTATAATTCTAATTTTGTGCTTCTTTTTGAGGAGGCTTAGAAAAGATAAATAGTCGAAGCCTTCCCTTGTAAAATGAGAATCAGCTTTATCGGGAACAGGATAATTCCCACTTCTCATGAATTTGATGGCGTCAGAGTGACCCCTTACATGTGAAAATAGAATAAGGAACAAAGATCACTCTGTCAAAATATCATTTTTTTTAATTGTTCGAATATAGGATGGAGATAAAAAATCTTACTCCGAAAGTGATCGAATATCCGATTGCAGTACTTATAAAGATCGTACTCTAATAGTGATAGAATATCTGACTCCGATACTGATACAGATACTAAGTCTTACTACGATAGTGATCTTTACTTTGATCTGAATCCAATATCCGACTCCGATACCGATACAGCAACTAGCAAACTTCAGTTTTGACTCAAATTCTAACTCCGATACTGATCTAATCTCCGACTCTTATGAATGTTGATAATCCAAACTCTCATTCCTGTAACTTAACATCCCTATTTCACATCCAACTCTCACTCAAACACTGATGCAAACATCGATACTGATACAAGTATCGATGCGTGTCGCTGCACATCCCTATTTGAGCAGCGTACCTGCCCGCATACAGCCCGGTTTATCAGATTCAATATGACGATATTCAATTATAAATCTATTTATTTCGCGCGGCACACGTACCGAGAGACGTTTTGTTGGCGGGAAACATTATCAGAACATTATACGGATCGCTCGTCATAATATTGTTATTGGTTATTGCCAGGTATCGCGCTTATCCGATTATGAGCGCGACGCGACAGTTCCCCAAAGCGTGTTTCAATTATCGATACCAACGCACGGCACATCACGATTATCGATACCAACACACTGCACATCACTGTTATCAGCGCATGATGAATTTTAACTATCCCAAAATAAAAATCAACGAAAAAAAAATGCATTTACCCTTTATTTCTGAACATTAATTTTATTTTCAGTATCTACATATAATAAGCATGAATTTTGGCATTATGATTTTTTTTTATTCTGCCAAAACATTTTATAGGTGTGTGTATTTTAATTTGTCTTGGCTCTTACATATAAACTACTGGGATTTATGAGAAATAAACGTAACTAAATTCCCGAAGGGTTTCGCATGCTGCGAGCGGAACCTATTTATTTTTACAGTTAAGGGGGCCGGCCTTACGCCAACCAATTCAGTTGAAGTGGGAGTTTCCCAGCTCTCGAGAGGGCTGGTACTCATTTCTTGTGAAGGATGAGTAAACCTTGCCCGTATTTTATTTTCGATTTCGAAATAAACCCAAAACGAGGAATCATTTCTGACACCCTCGGTGGGATTCGAACCTAAAAAGTATTACTGAAAATAAAGAAAATGTATAGTAGTCAATGAGATATATTCTCAACTGTTTATATCATATCAGGAAGTTTGCAAAAACTTTTGACTAAGCTTATCAAATGTTTCTCAGAAGACGAGTTCAATATTCTTTTCTTTATATTGTTTGTAAAATTTAATAAGACTTAGTAAATCGTTAACAATTTTCTGCTATAAACATCAAGGCAGAAATCTAGTAGATTATCATAGCATGGAGTGACGACGATCTCTTACGTAAAATGTCATCTCAGCTGTATGGACAATCCTTCACAATCACTCCATCACGTCGTCGTAGACAGCATCAAAACGCCAAGTATAACATCATGTTCAAACTCATCCATATATTTTAAGTAAAATGTTTGCTATATTAAACACTCACTAGTGGAGCTGCTTTAGTTACTATACATTTTTTGGTAAACGCTGTACATCAAGTTGGGGTACGGACTTTGATGTCGACTCCTGACGCGTCGTCTGACTGACAGCGCACTCTTCCGACTCCTTTCGTCTAATTTGGTCCGTCTCCACTCTTCGGGAACCCTGTCGTCATCCCTGCGGCACTTGTACGTTATTAATTTTCCGTTTGGCACTTGCGACGCATGTTTGTCGGCAGGGTTGTGTGATGGAGTCGAAAATATTTTTTAGGACTCCGACCCTTATCCCGCAAACGGCAATAAGCTACATATAAAGTGCGACGGGTTTCTCATGTGGCGAGTGGAACCTATTTGTTTGTACATAAAAGAGGGCCGGCCTTACGCCAACCACTTTAATTGAAGTGGGGTTTTTCCATTTCACGAGGGGGCTGGTACTCGTTTCTTGTGCAGGCTGAGTAAAAATTAACCGGTATTGTATTTTGGGTTTTTGAAATAAACACCGATACGAGTAATCATTTCTTATACCTTCAGTGGGATTTCTATCCCGAGCTCTGGGAGTGGAATGCAAACGCTCTACCAACTGTGCTGTCGACCGGTTATGGGGCACTTTTCCGAATGGATGAACTGCTTTTTGGTGCACCTCTTTGGCCAATGTCACTCATGATGATTATGAGCTCGACAGCCCTGGGTGGACCTTGACTGAATCCAGGATTCTCCTCCAATCTCCCATGTCTATCGCCTTTTTTTTTTCTTAATATAGAATAAGAAGGAAGAACAGAAATTTAGTGTATATAGAACGCAGTTTCGAAAGAATCGGAGTCTAACAACGAATCAAAGATGTAGTCTGAATTTTCCTTGTCATCATCTTTATCATCATGAGCTCGACAGTCCTGAGTAGACCTTGGCTGAATTCAGGATTCTCCTCCAATCTCCCATGTCTGACGCCTTTTTTCTCTTGATATAGAATAAGAAGGATGAACAGAAATTTAGTGTATTATAGAAAGCAGTTTCGAAAGAATCGGAGTCAAACAACGAATCAAAGATGTAGTCTGAATTTTCCTTGTCATCATATTTATTATCATGAACTCGACAGTCCTGAGTGGACCTTGGCTGATTCCAGGATTCTCCTCCAATCTCTAATCTCCCATGTCCATCGCCTTTTTTCTCTTGATATATAATAAGAAGGAAGAACAGAAATTTAGTGTATACAGAAATCGGAGTCAAATAACGAATCAAAAAAGTAGTCTGATTATTCCTTGTCATCATCTTTATCATCATGAGCTCGACAGTCCTGAGTAGACCTTGGCTGAATCCAGGATTCTCCTCCAATCTCCCATGTCTGACGCCTTTTTTCTCTTGATATAGAATAAGAAAGAATAACAGAAATTTAGTGTATATAGAAATCGGAGTCAAACAACGAATCAAAAATGTAGTCTGAATTTTCCGTGTCATCATCATTATCATCATGAACTCGACAGTCCTGAGTGGACCTCGACTGAATCCAGGATACTCCTTCGATCTCACCTGTCTATCGTCTTTGTTCTCTTGCTATAGAATAAGAAGGAAGAACAGAAATTTAGTGTATATAGAAAGCAATTTCGAAAGAATCGGAGTCAAACAACGAATCAAAGATGTAGTCTGAATTTTCCTTGTCATCATCTTTATCATCATGAGCTCGACAGTCCCGGGCGGACCGTGGCTGAATCCAGGATTCCCCTCCAATCTCACCTGTCTATCGTCTTTGTTCTGTTATGTAAATATGAAATATAAATATTTAAAATAAGTAGGTATTTGTTATAGTTATAAGAATTCTGTATTGTATTGTGTGGGTAGGAATCATTGAATAAAAATACTTCATTGAATAACAGAAGCATCGAGAAATAATGATTACTACGCCTTTCTGGAACTGTCTAGCGAATATGGATCTAGATTGTGCTGTTTTGAAGAGTATAAGAAGGGTGTGAGTTGCTTGCAGAGCCAGAGTATTCTACGAGCTTTACCACTACATTGACCTAAGTTAACCAGTGAACAGAAACCAAGTGTAATGGAATAGTCCAGACTACCTTTGTAAAAATAAATTATTAAAAGTGTAAAATAAACAACTGTATAAGAAGACCAGTATTTTTAATTGAAAGACTTTTGAACCCTAAATTCGTAACAGTTCTCTTGTTTTAGAATTAGAAGGGTGAACATCAATTTAGTGTAGATACAAACCGGTTAAGAAAGAGTCGGAGTCTAAGAAGTAGTCTGATTTTTTCTTACTGTTCATCCCTGTATTTGTTGTTCTTAGCGTTCGCTCATTGGATCTCTTCCACGCCAGACAGTTCGTGTTTGCTCTTTCAATTTACCGAAGCAACGATATTTTAATTCTGTCACTCACTCCATTTTGGCGGAACACGATGTAGACAAATGTTTCAAAATATATTTTTCTGTATAATTATATAATTCTAATTTTCCGGTGTAAAAATGTATGTAGGTTACAAATTAAATGACAGCTAAAATGAAAACAAAAAAAAAGTGTATTTTTTTTATTCATTCGAAATTCAAACTAATTTAATTTACCTATTAAAAAAATGAATTTATACAGACATCGTAAAATGAAGCTACCTACCCGCTTAGTTTTGAAAAAAATAATGAGATTCTTACGTGCATTAAAATAGATAAAAAAAAAATTTTAGCATCACCCGGCTCCTTGACTGATAGGTTGGTACGAGGCTGACCACCCGTGCTGTAAAAATCGGTTCACTTTTGCCAATGCCACCCCGGTTCAGGGAACGGCGGCAGGAATTGCAAGGTTTATGTCCATGTGAGGTTTTCTTTATTTGTATGCACACATGCAGAATGTGTAGGCGCGAACCTACATGTGCCTGTCTGTAGGCATGCATTTCATATGAGCCTTAAATGCTTACATATCCTTGCAGCTTAGATTATTATTATTATTATTACCCGGCCGGGTTGCTGGAAAAATGCAAATACATATTTTTTGTCATTGGTTGCTGAGACGGCATTCCCATACAATATAATGTATCTAAATTTCCGGCACAAAATTTGAAACTTGAATTTTTCTCCGCTGGTGAGGGATTAGCGTTCTTAGTACCTAACACAGTAACATAATATTAGTTTGACTTTTTCGTAGTAACCCGGCCATGTGACGTCATATTATTTTTGTCTTTGGAATTTGTGTCGAGTTCATTTCCTAGTCTACACTACTTGCAATGTGAATTTATACTACCTTTGCCGCTTTCTCTTGCAAATGTCAATGAGGTCGGAACATTTTTTAATTTGGAACCTATTTTTTCAATGAGAAAATGTCAGTCTTGTATCGGACTGCCTTTCTTAGCCACCAATAACAAAATATTTGCGTGCCTTTTCCTTATCAACCCAGCTGAATGACGACACAATATTGTCTTTACGAATTATTGTGCGGACCTCATTTGATTTTAAAACTGAACATAACTCTGTTATAGTACGAGTATTCTATTTTTTTTCATTATTCAAGAAAAATATTTGAAAAAAAAATGTCTTTAATCCATATTTTTTATTTTTTACGGCTTGTGTATTAACACTGTGAAAATTCATGTTTTTGGTTTGTTATTCAAATAAACAACACTTTTAACGTTTAAACACTGTTTTTAATTTCACAAATACAATATAATTTTTTTTTTTTTTAATTATACTACTAACGTTTTCGACTATTCAGTCATCATCAGGTAGGAAAATAGTCTTTAATCTATTTATCAACATATTATTACCGACATTGTGTTACCGATCAAAACATGGTCCTTTATTTTTTCTCTAACAAAAAAAAACTATGTCGTCAACTACTATCACTTTCAACGTTGCCACCCCTTTTCTCGGAAAAAGGGGGCAGATCTTTGTTTAGCCTCCGTTAAGAGTTTCCGGTCAAATCCTCGAACGCCTTCTCTTTCCACCTGTTACGCCTGTTAGGGGCTAGGAGGGCTTAACAACGGTTCCACCACAAATCGGCCACAGACAGCTCCGCCATGTACAAATCGGTCACATGATAGTTCGTCTACACGACTTTTTGGTCAACAATATTTCGGTCACATAAATCTCGGCTACAGACAACTCGTCCATAGACAGCTACGCCATGTACAAATCGGTCACATGATAGTTCGTCTACACGACTTTTTGTTCAACACTATTTCGGTCACTGAAATCTCGGCCACAGATAACTCGTCCACAGTCACATCGGCCACGGACGATTCGGTCTTACTACAGCTCGTGCACTGGACATTTCGGTCACATACAATTTAAGGCACACAGAAAGCTCTATAATCTATGTTGCAAATATATATTGATATATTAAGGCTCGTATTTAATGCATGACCTCAAGCAGGCACGTATGAATTCGCGCTTACAAATGCTGCATGTGTACAAACAAAATAAACCAAACCTCACATGAACATTAATTTTATAACTCCTGCCGCCTTTCCCTGAAACCGGGTTGGCATTGGCATAAGTGAACCATGTTTGTACAACATGGGGGTCAGCCTCACGCTAACCTATTATTCAAGCAAAAATAATCTCTCCATCACAGAAAACTATAGTAATTACAAAGGTTTTTTGGGGTGCAAGTTTTATGTGATAGAGCTGTTTGTGGACCTATATAATAGTCTTACGAACATATGAGTTTGTGGGGCTTGCTTGTATGTGTGTGTGTGTCCACCTCTAGCATTGTCTACTGTGAGTTTGTGTGCATGTGACTTAGCATGTAGTTTGCTGGTATGCGTAACTGGAATAATATTGAACAATTAAAAGCTGTCGGGTACAATCCACCATAGAATAATCTAGAACAAGCAAGAATCGTCCTTTTTGTACCTATATAAACAAGCCGCAATGTTACATAGGGGAGAGTCGATTGAAACATTGAGCCATAAAGTCAATAAGCTATGTAAGAGGTAGAAAAAGTGATCAGTACATTGTGAAATAAATAAATTGCGGTTTGATTAAAAAACCCAAGTAAAATCATAACAATAGTATGGAATCGAAATGTCATTGATCGGAAATTCGTGCGGGTCAACTGTCGTGTGGCCAAATTGTCCGAAGTGACCGATGTATTTGTAGCTTAGTTGTCTGTGACTAAAATGTTGTTGGCCCACTTTGGCGGGACCGATCCGTCGATTGCCGAGCTGTCTATTGACGGATTGTCTGTGACCGCTTTGCCGTGATGCGCTTAGCAACTATTGCCAACGCCCCCCCGTCATTGTCTCAGACGATGGGAAGATTGGCCCCGGATTATCGGGAAAAAGGAGCTTATTGAAATATGATTTCTCTCTTGGATTATACCATGAAATAAATCTGTGTTAATATTTGAAGATAGTTTTATTGAATTGTAGTTTGTGATACTTTGAAATTTGTTTGTTTATCGGTTCAAATATTTACGTAATTTTGTAAAATACTTATATTTCTACCAATCTGGTCGGTAGATCGGTTGTTAGAGTGCTTGCTTTAAAAGCCAAAGGGATGGGGTTCAACAGCACCAAAGATGTCAAAAATGATTTCTCGTTTCGTTGTTTATTGAAAACCCAAACTTATAGTACCGGTAAGCTTTACTCAGACTACACTAGAAATGAGAACCTGCTCCCTCGGTAGCGGAGTGAGCTATTGGCGTTTGGCTGCGCTCTTACTTGTGAATGAGCTCCACTCGCTATATTCGACTTTTTTTTGCTGTGAAAAGTTGAACTATATGTGGAGCTAAGTTGCGTATTGTTTTTTTATGAGCGGCTATATTGAAAAAAATAAGCCAAATCTTCTTCTCAATCTTGTTCTTCATTGCTGAGGGTTGTGTTGTGGAAGAAACCACTCTTCACCAGTTCTCTCTTCACGGCGCCTGCTGCTGTCTTCTTGCTGTGGTCCATCGTGTGGGGATCTATATCTTTCTCTCCTTCCAAATAAGTCAAGGCTAAAAAGGCAAACATAAAACCATTTTTTTGAAAAATCAGTTTTGGATCAACTTGTACTACTTATAAGTATATTTTTGGGTCCAAATTTAAAACAGCTTTTAGCAGCTGTCTTGTAATAGGATTTTTACATGAAATTTCAAAAAACATTAATCATTTACAGAGGAAATACGGAAGGGAAAAGAGGAAAGGGAAGACCGAAAAAATTATGGATGGATCAGATTGGTGAAATTGTGAAAGAATAGGATTTACAAAGCGAACGTAAAAGAAACAAATGTATGAAAAAAATAATGGATATGAATGAATTGTATGCAAGGATACGTTAAAAATAGAGGAAAAATTGCAGAGGCTGTGGCCACCCTTAGCGGAATGGCGACGGAGTTACAATTTTTTTTAATTTCGTGATAACAATCAACAATTCAACAAATCAAACATAAATAATTAAAGTATTGGCTTCTTTTGCTAACCTACCTAATTACCTACATCAATTTTGCATTAAAAAAAAAACATACAAAAGGCAATAGATTTTCATTTCTCCGATAGTTGTGTCGTGTTGCGGTAAATTACGATATTGTTTGCGTCGTAAATCTTCCGGAAAACGATACAAAGTTTGTCTTTCGCCACACATTCGATCAAGTTGAATCTATTTGCTAAACGTTTTGATCACGCAGAGCCCGCGGATATTTTCGGCATTATTTCGCTGCCACACTGGCATCCTTACACCAAGTGTAAAAAAAAAATTAACTCCACCATAGCGTCTGGTAAAAATGTACTAAAATTTAAAAAGCTTCTCGATTGAGTGTTTTATTTTCAATAGGTCTGTGTTGAAACGCAATGTTTGAGTTAAAACGTAGGGTTGTGTTCTTCGGGTAGTGATACTGCCTTTTGTTATGGCTACGTGAGCTGAAAACTAAACAAACTTATAGTGAAGGAAGAGAGGTGCCCTAGCGATATTATACGATAAACAGCAGTAAAATATATCCACATGATTCTTATCACATTCGAGAAAAATAGTTTATGTAAGGTACAATGAATGAATGATGGCATACTGACAAAGTATGCATTAAGGGGAAGTGAAAGAAAAAATAGGTAAGGGACGTGCGAGAAAATAATGGAATGATTAGATTGAGGAGATTGTGAAAGAATGGGATGCACAAAGTGGGTGTAAAAGAAGAAAATGTGTGTAAAAGGTGATGGATATAAATGAATTAAAAGAGGTATGTAAGGATTGGAAGAAATGGAGGCAGCTCTGCAGAGGCTCTGGCCACCCCTATCGGAATGGCGACAGATTGACAGTAACAGTTACAACAAAATATTTGTCGGTCACTAGCACACAGCATCATAATCAATCTCAAGAGTGCCCAATTGTTATGTCATGTGTGGACTAAGTAATAAAGAAAGTATTCTACAAACATCTGGATCTTATTTGCTAAATCCTGCAATATTCTGCAGCAGTGTCGATAACTAAATATAATATAATATAATTTTATTACTCTTTTTGGTGAGGTACAGCTTATAAAACTATTGAATTATTATGTAATAGGTACAAGTAAAAAAAAAAAAAATGTATTAAAAATGTGTTATATTAAAAAAAAAAAAGAAAAAAGAATGAGAGATGATATGATCCCACGTATTGCTCTTCGAATGCATTCCAATTAGCAGATATGTAAGAGTATAAGTTCGCGCTTACACGTGCCGCATGTGGACTTACAACATAAAAATCAAATCTCAAATGAACATATCCCTTGCAACACTTGCTGACCTTCCCTAAAACAGTGGCGACATTGGAAAAGTGAACAATTTTTTACAGTTTGGTGGCCGGCCTCATATCAAACTATTAGCCAAGGATCATCTTTAACCGAAATTTGTATTTGGCATTTGTAGGTCACAGATTTTTTTGTCTAATTCATTTATCGCCTTGGTAATGAAATCCTTAGTTGAGGGGAAAAACGGGGGATTAAACCTTGCGGCGGGCGATCCGCTTCCTGCTTCGGCAAACTTTATAATTTGCAGCCTCTAAATGCATTGCGCGTGATGCGATAAATGTTACATTAGCGCAAATTGGCTGCGAGCAGATAAATTGATTCGGTCACGTTCCTCGACCCCCTTATCGTTCAGCGCTCCTCCTGCCCCAAACCCCTGGACCGTTCAAATCTTTCCCTACCCCAAGTTTCTGGACCGTTCATAGTGTAGGTTTACTGGATTCAAGAAACAACTTGCCTTTGATTTAGGTCTTTTGATCTCTGTTTCACAAAACAACTCGGTACAACAAATGGATCTTGAAATGCAGATGTCAACACTGGGCCTTAGTCTATGAGTCATTCGTGTTTCTAGTAGAAAATTGAGAAAAAGGTGCATTTATCTGAGAAACCCCTGTTAGCTTAATATGTCACTTTTTCAGTTTTACCTTTAAGAGATCGATAAAATCATTGCATCATTTAAACAATAACCATAACAATAGCTAGCTAATCTACAATTATAAAAATGTACTAGACCCCCAGATGATTCACTCATCTCTTTATCTTAACTCCCAGATCATTCCCCACTCTTCCCGGACCCCTAAATCGTTCACCACCTCTTCCTAGTGGTCACGTAGTGTCGGGGAGAACTTGAAGGCAGCTGATCTGTAAAGCACTCAAGGGATAAAGACTCGATACTCATAATCTTGGGGTTTTATGTTGGCGAACTGAAAGTGCATCCATACATGCAGTCTAGAAGGAAACACACTTAGACAGGTGTGGAACGAGTTCTTATATCTTCAGTTAGTTGTTCGATAAATATCGGTTCAAAATCTAATTAAAAATGAACGCAATATGGAATACTTCCAATACGAGTATAAGGAATCAACAATATTAAGGAGAATTTCGCATGCCTTTTGTCTTTTTTTATAAGAGTGACATTAATGAAAAAAAACAGACGTTTTTGTTTGGAACATGATTTTTTTTACATTTTTTTTGGTGCGTTATGTTTTAAAGATGGTTTTTTTTATATTTATTTTTTTAAATAGAAAATAAAAGGGTGTAACTTCTCAAAGTAAGTCAACCAATTCTAAGGAAGCGCTCATGAATAACTTCTAAACTATAGGATTTTCACACCTCTTTAGAGTTTTCTCTCGTAGAAAAAAGGTGCATTCATATGTGAAAACCAAGTTAACTAAATATGTTACTTATAAAATTTTACCTTTAAGGTATCGAAATAATGATTCTATCTCTACATATTTTGATAATCGAAAAAAAATCATTTCGATCTTATAAACAAACTAATCGAAAAGTGTATCGAAAGATCGATAATATTTCTTTTTTTTGTAAATACTTGTGTGCATTTTATTTTCACTAGTACTACATGCATTTTTCCGATGCTAAATGGCCGTTGATTAACCGTTATTATCCGGTGGCAGAATTTAAAATGTCGACGCGATTTAAAATGGCGACTCTAATTAATTAATTTACACATTTCGGTTATTTGCCTGCATTTAGCGCGCGGCGCAATGATTCACATCCTTGTTTTGTTAATTAATTTCGTGTGCTTTATTGTTTGAGTCAACACTTTTAACTCTTTTTCACAATTTGCACGCGGCTGAATCTGAATCACCGGCATTTTAAATTTGAATAATTATTGCTTTATCAGCTGTGTATGTTTAGGAGTATGTTATTTTATAAACATACCCCTAGCGTTTAAGCTAGACAAAAAAAGGCAACAAAGCTACACATAAAGTGTAACTTCTTGCCTGCGTTATCCCCGAAGGGGTCGCATGTGGCGATTCGGGACCTTTTTGTTTTTACGGGTAAGGGGGCTGGCCTCACACCAACCACTTTCAGTTGAAGTTGGGGTTTCCCAGCTCCCGGGGGGCTGGTTCTCATTTCTTGTGAAGGCTGAGTAAACCTTGAGATCGAACCCTTGCTCTCAACATGGAATGCAAGCATTCTACCAATTGAGCCGACCTTTTTACGAGCTTGGTCGTCGTCGCTACAAAGCGCCAATTTTCAAGCAAGACCCAGTTGGATAGACCTTTGGTGATCGGTCATTGGTAAAGGTGTATGAATTTTTCAACCCATCGAAGAGCAAATTTGAAAATAAAAATGGTATCTTTTTTGTGCTTCGCCAGGATTTGAACCCACAACCTTCCATTTACGAGTGCAAAGTGCTACCACTGGACCGGTCTTAATATAATAATAAAAAAATATAGTCGGTGTTATGGCCGAGAGGTCAAGCCCTGCAACTTTAGGAACAGGGGTGGCCTTGCCAAGTGAACCATTTTTTACAGTAAAGGTGGTCAGCCTCATTATCGACCTCTAAGTCAAGGAAACCACTCATACCGTAAAAATTCGGCTGGATGTTCATCCACCTTTGTTTTATTCTACCTATTTTCTTCATACAAAAAGTAAATTTTATTTTTTCTTAAACTTTTTCTCAAAACGTATTTGAAGTAATTGTTGATCTAAAAAAAAGATGTTTAAAAAGATGGCCGAATAATTTACACGATCACCCTTTGATTTTCCGTTTGCAAGATTTATACCGAGTCGAACCTACAATGGGGTGGATGGTGGGGTGGAGCTAAGTGCCTGTTTCAGGCCGAGATAAAACATTCGACTTTCAAATTTAACACCGCCATTAAACCGGAGTATATATGTCGGCCTGAAAAATATGTAATTTCATTCCTTCACACGCGCTCCTTGGGGGCCCCTGCAAGGAAGCCATTAGGCCGCGGTCGGATTCAACGTGGGGAAATAGAAGACAACAGAGTGAGCATTCTGAGCTTAAATATAAGATGAAAATGTATCAGTTATTTTTTAAGTATCAGATACATGTAATAGATACGAATATCAGATACATATAATAGATAAATATATGGACTCGTGGGTCTTACGAAGATGCATCTTCTTTACGAAGATGCATCGATTAAGGTTTAAGTGTGTTAGTTCTCCAACAATTGTCCAACAATTGTCTCCAAAAATCCATGTGATCAAACGCTATGCCAAAAAAAAAAAAAAAAAGGTTATGACTCTGGATGAAATGAAAGAAGTATGCAAGGACAGGAAGAAGTGGCGGCTAATCTGCAATGTTGATTTCTAATGTTGGTGTATACATTTGCTACATTTTTTGCATAGGAAATTTTTGACTTTTTTGTATAGATTTCTTTGTAAGGTTTTGTTCTTTTTTATATTTAAATGTAATTTATTATTCATATTCCTTGACTTATAGGTTGGTATGAGGCTGACCACCCATACTGTAAAAAATGGTTCACTTTGCCAATGTCACCCCTGTTTCAGGGAAGGTCGGCAAAAGTTGTGGGGCTTATGTTCATTTGTGGTTTGGATTTTATTTGTAAGTACACATTCAGCATTTGTAAGCGCGAACTACACTTGTTGGTTTGTGGGCATACATCTGAGAGCTTTAAATGAATATATCCTTGCAACTTAGATTATAGATTATAGATACATTTAATAGGTAAGAATATCAGATACATTTAATAACTAAGAATATCAGACACCTGTAATAGGTTAGAGTATAAGATAAGTGTATTAGGTTTGAATCTCAGATACATTAATTAGGTAAGCATATCGGATACATGCAATAGGTATGAATATCAGATACTATATTAGAATACAATATTACAAGGATGTGGAAGAACCTTCGGGATGATTAAGAATCATGAAAAGTCAGCAGGTACAAGTATAAATAAAAGGTTCTTGTAACGAAAAATAGTAACGGGTACATGCGTAGCAGCGCTATCATTTTCAACATTATCCTTTTTGGCTATGGCCAAACGGATCAAGATTTGCGTGTTTGAAATAAATTAAAATAATAATTGATAAAAAAAAACTTAAGAAATTATTACTGTGAATCCGCTGCGGATGCAGCTTGGCAATCTAAATCTAAATCTAAGCTGCAAGGACGTGTATCATTTGAGATTCATATTAAATGCATTCCCACAAGCAGACACGCATAATTTCGCGCTCACACATGCCGCATGTGGACCTACAATATAAAAACGAAATTCTCAAATGGGCATAAGCCCTGCAACTCTTGCCGTTCTCCCTGAAACAGGGGTGACAATAAAGAGTACAAAATCGCTCAAAGATGGAATAACTGAATTGGCAGTACCTACTTGAATTTCTGAAATTTTAAATTCGTGCGTCGCGCGTTCTCTCATACAGTTCCAACTTCGTCTCCACGCTCCCCCAACAATCGCCGATGGCCTTATTTATTCGCCAAACTCCGGCGGGCTTCGTGCTTTATTGGGCCTGTTCATCTCCAAGTTTGCGGGCGCATTCCTCTTTTACTCGGCACTAAAAAACCGCGAGCGAGCCGGGACATAAAAGTTCGCGATTACCGCGCCCAAAATCCGCTGCCTTTACAATACCATATTGTTTTTTACAACTAGGTAAACAAAATAATAATGCCGATGTCTTTTTTTTTACAAGTCTAAATTGGAAAGGTTTGAATAAATTAATGTGAACAGGGGACTTCAAAAAATGTTGAGGATTTCATGATTATGAGGTCATGTTCAAGATGCTTTCGTTTTTTATAAAAAGGCCTAACAATTTTTTTTTTTTTGATTTTGAATAAATTCCAAAAAACATTGTTAAGGCACTCGGAATTTTTTGAAATTGTTTTTTTTCTCAACGGGCTAGATTTCTAATACAAATTTTCATCAGTAAATAACAAATACTATAAATTTTAGGTAGGTAGGTGTATTAATAGCCGATGAGAGTTGGAGTAATTATTATAGGTACCTACGAAAGAGACAATTATGTACCTACTGGAAGCTTTTTGTTCTGGAAGGTTCTAGCAAAATTGGTTTCTAGCAACAACTGTCTTTAGGAGTATAAAGGGCTGCAAGCGGCTCGCAAGAGTCAGTCAATATACGTCGCTCTGCTTCTGAACAAGAAAGACATTGAAGACCAACTGTGAAGTAAATGTAAAGTGCTTAACCATTAATGTGAATTGTTAAAAATAAAAATAAATTGTTAAATAAATCTAAGTGTAAAATAAATATCCATTAATGAAGACTAGTTTTCTTAATTTAAAGACTTTTGAACCCTAAAAACACAACAATACGAACCCAGCACACGTCACAATTTTTCATTGTTTTTGGAACATGTGCCGAAGAAAAAGCTACTCAAGTTTGGGTATATTTTGAGGAATGAGAGAAATATTCTTCTTTTTTGAGTGCCGTGTCAGGTCCTACCGACATTGTCAATCACTCTGGAAAAGGATTTGTAGTCATGCTTTGTTTGTAACAACTTAACAACGAAAAATAACTTTTTTTTGTTTTAAAAAAATCCTGTGCGGGAGACTCCCTAGATTCTAGAGACTCTAGGGGTCTATGACACTTGTTGTAATGCCGCAGAGGTGTAAGCAAGAGGTATAAGCAGCGGTGTACGCAAGATTGAGGAATGAGGGGATACAAGACGCTGAAAATCATTGTGACTCAAAATATTCCAAATGTACCTACTTGAAGTGACGTCACAGTCTAGATGACTAGGCTCCTTATTACCCAAAAAAAAAATCTCGAATGCTTCATAATTTCCAACCCAGGGATGTGACGTCACAATTCTTTCAATATTTTTAATTCCGACGCCATTTGACCATGCTACCATCGACTCCAAATTGTAATCTGACTCTACTACCCAGCTGAATTTCCAGTATGTTTTCATACGTACACGTTTTGCTTCTGTAAGCAGGTCCGAGTTTAGTGCGGTTCGAGCGGTGCGACCGAACCAGGGCCCCCGCGCTCGAGGGGCCCCGAAACAATTCAGAAAAATACACCTAAAAGATTTTTCGGCATAAATTTCTTTTGGGAACCAGTTTTCTAGGTCACTCACGACCAGGCGGGCCCCCAAAGACTTTTTAGAAGTTAGTTAGGAGGCCTCTAAGACCAAATACGCCCATGGCGACTTGTATGAAATTGTATACAAAAATATTAAAAAACTGTTTTTTTTTTTTTTTAATACTAGACGAAGTGTCCTCTAACAAGTCGCTCCCCCAGTTCTTGTTTACCGTATACGCCAATCTTGTCAAATATTACTTTTTCATGCAGTTGTCTTAGGAATCAAATTCTACACAATCTGAGCTAAGAAAAACCGTACAACTCGATAATGTGAGAGTTCTTTTAAATATTTTTAAAATAAATTTCTTGTTTTTATAAGACACATTGGTCCAGTACACATGCAAATTTTGCTCATGTAAAATTTTCTCAATGGCGTATACGGTAAACAAGAACTAAGGAGCGAAGTGTCATAGACCTTTCGAACAGGTTTCCCAAAAAATAACTAAAAAAGCCGTCAGTTTTGGTTCGTAAAGTAAACATTTCTCGAGAGAGGGAGGGGGGAAATAGTGTTGGGGACCCCCTGACTTTTACCGCACCAGGACCCCCGATGGTCTTAATTCGGGCCTGTCTGTAAGGGTAGAAGCGTCCTGGTATCCCTTGGCTGCGCCGCTCCGTAAATCTCCCTCCAGCCATCTCGTTACTTTTGCAAGGAACAATCTCGTGTCTGTACCACGCCTGCAGCCGACATCTGATTATGAATTCGCAAGATATCTGATTATGAATTCGCAAGATACAAGATATCAGGCGCACCTAACCTCAAAACATCCTCGCGTCAGATTTATCACCAATATTGTAGAAGATCCGCAGAGAATTTTTCCCACAAAAGTGATTTCTGCGTCTTTTTAGGGTCTTGGATTCTTTCCGCTTCCATTGTTGTGTACCTATTTCTATTTATTTTTTAAAATCATGCTTTAAGGCTTAAAGGGAGCAAAAGGAGCTTGAGTTTGCTTAAAGTTTAAGCAAACTCAAGCTCCTTTTTGTGAGCAATATTACAGAACATACTGAAATAAATCTCGGCAAATTTAAATTGCGGTAGAAAATGTGATTCGGCAGGATTGCCAGGGAAACGGCAAAAAAATGTTTTGGTATTGTTTGCTACGGATTGTAGTCCCGTATAAGTTTACCGTTTGCCTTTCAATAAATGCTTATATTTTGTCTGTCAGAATCTACGCCAAAAATGATAACTCATATTTGTTCCCTTTTTTAAAACAAAGGTCATACCAAAATAATACATTACTGACATGAAAATGTTTTTGAATTGAAAATTGTTTTAGATAACCTTACGTCTTTTATGACAAAAACTCGCACCTCATGATTTATAGAAAAGCTTTAATTTTCAGTCCTGTTTAAAATCAGTTTTTTCATACAAAGAATACGTTTAGACCTGATTTTTGGTTTAACAAATCTAATGAAGAAGACCTTACAACTCTAGCCATTTTTTTCCTTAGGTTGCAAGGAACTTGGAAAAAAATAGACATAATTTTTACAGAAACAATAATCAACTTTACAACAAATTACTAGCAAAAGGTCTGGATATTAAACTGAAATATTGTCGATCACAAAAGATGGAGAAAGAGTTTTTGTGCATCGAGTTTCCCACACCAAAAAACCTTCAATCTTAGCGATTGTTCGTCGGATAGCGTCAAGTCACGGACATGTAACTATCATAACCACCGAACCTTATACGGGCACCTACATATACACGATCCCTCCCGAACGTATCTTCAACTTGTACTTCCCCAGATCCATGGTCCGTGACTGAAGATTAGCGATCCTGTGGCCACATACAAGAACAAAGTACCCACCTGCTTGCGCTTAACAATCTTCTATACTCCAACTTTAAAACATCACGTTTAAACTCAAACATCGTGAAACTAATTCACTCACCTGAGGCTCTGTTTTAGTTTGTGTACATTTTTGGGAAAACGCTGTGGATGAGTTTAAACTTTTAGTTTTATACTTGACGTATTGCACCTGAGAGAAACATACGTAGTGTAGTCTGAGTAAGTTGGTAACTGTGCAAGATTTAGCTGAGGATTAATATTTACACAAAGCAAGTTGTGACGTAAGAATATGCATTGTGTTGTGCAAGATTTTCTTAATGAACAAAATTACTGAAAAATGCTAGAACTCTACGTAAAGCACGAGTCTGTTTTAATGATTCATCGTTACAAGCGATAGATATTTGCTTATTTTGTACCTGCTGTCGTTTGTTAATACGAACGGTACCTACTGTGTTTTTTTACAAAGATTATCATAATCGTTGCGATCGACAATTTTTTGGAATCAGTCTCGGACGTTTCCGACTGGGTTCATCTTCCCAATGTTGTCTCTCAAACATCGCCTTCTGGCACTTTCTACATAATTATGACGTATTTTTCTATGCGTTGAATTCCTCTAAAATTCCATCTTGTAGATAATTAGCAACAACCTTTCAATAATTGATAAATTTAAATGACATTTTTAGAACGTTTTTGTGACAATTGTAGAGAAATAGGGCAGCCATTTCCTCCTTTAGTTTCAGAACATCCGAATTGTTATTGTAGAGGGACGACCGAGAGAGGTATGGAGTGATCAAATTGAGGAAATTATGAAAGAATGGGGTATACAAAGTGAATGTTAATGAAGAAAATGTATGAAAAACGTGATGGATATAAATGAATTGAAATAGGTATGTAAGGATAGTAATAAATGGAGGCAGCTCTGCAGAGGCTCTGGCCGCCTCTAGCGAAATGGCGATAGAGTTACAGTTACGAATCTTGTAGAACACATGTTTTGAGGCCCATAAATTAAACTTTTTTGCATTTGATAATTTGACCACAAAATTTATTTTTGAATTTCTAAAAAGAAGAAAAGGTAGCTTATATTAAAATTATGTAAGTAGGTCATATAATTCAATGCAGTTTTGTACCGCGATACACATTGTGTCTGTAATTTTGCCGGAGCAAGTCTACTTGATGAAACTGCATTGCATTTTCCTTTGTGCTGATCTCGTATGAATAGGGCTTAAAAGCTTTGAGTCGAGCTTCTCATTTTACACTGAAGATAAATTTGTAATCCAACTAGGATGAAATTCAATCATATCCTCCGTAATATGTATCCCGCTATGAACTTGCATATTATAGTGTGGAGCAGCAGAGATTTGATTCATGTTGTGTGATCGAAATTGAATTTAAGAAGGAAATAATGGAGTGCATTGATGGACAATGGAGATGAGAGAGAACGGGATTGAACGGAGAATTATGGAAGGACTACAATAAGATAATTGTAAAAGAAATGTATGAAAGAAAATGTTTTTCTTCTCAGTGTAAAAAAATAGATTGCATAGATCAATTGTTACTTTCTCCACCTTGATCACACTTACGCCCTTTTCGCACAGAACAAATTCTGAATGGTTTGTCTATAATGATGTTGGTGATTTTTAGAGCGCCGTTACGGACTACTGTTACTGCAAGGGCGCTTTCAGTCTTGACGCGGCGGTGAAGAAGTGGTCTTCATTCTCCTCTTGAAGCTCTCAATTCCATCCTTGGCGCACACTTCTAGGTCCTGCAATGGCGAAAGCGCGGTCTCCGAACTCTATCTACACATGTTGAAAACGTCTATCCGGTGATGAATCGGAAGGTCTAGTAGTGTATGGGGTTGTATCTGAAATCATCAACAAACCTGCAGAATTCATTCTGTGTAAAAAAGCGTTATTCTAAAAGAGTCGATCGAAAAATAGACAACAACAATGATATATGTAAGTAAATCAATTAGTTTGATACCTACAATTTTTGAATTTTGTAATTAATACAAGATTTAGGTACCACATGACCATAAAAAAGTCCAAAAAATACACGATATTTTCAAGTCATCCTTTTTTTGAAAATTTTATGAATTATGCCATAAAAGTATTTAAAAATAAGCAGTTACAAGAAAATGAATACAAGATGAAGTGACGATACTTCAACCCGTTTTTCAGTCAAAGAATAAATCACCCAACTTTATTTCCTCGCCAACAGCCTTCCACGCTTGTTCACATTTGCCTTTACCCTGTTGCGTGGCTTGTAGCGACACTTGCCGAAATGTCGTCGTTTACTTCTTTATGATTTGGTCCACCGGCACCTCCCACTGCGTTATGCGGCAATACAAACCTCGCACATAATCTTTACCGCTCCTCGTAACTCCGCGCCGAGTGTGGCCGCGTCTTTTTCCTTTCCCCAGATGTGCTAAAATATGTGGGGACCTGAATCCGATTGAGGCAACTGACATAAATTTTGCCTCGTTATACCTGTCTTGCTGCCCAATTGTTCTTGATACTATCTTGATATCTCTGATATGAACGTTTGATGCATTTTATGTAAGATCTAGAATCCTCCTCAGGTAAATGATATTTTGATTGCCTCGCGTTGCAGTTACCTCAGTTTTTCATCGGGTTGCTTCCTTTTTTTTTGTTTCTTTTTTTAAGACGATTGAAGTGTTTTATGTGTATATTTAGGCAAGTGATATTTCGATTGGCTCGGGTTGCAATTGTATGCCTTGCTTTTGCAGGCATTACAAATATATATTCTTAAACTTAGATGTTTTATGATGACCAAATATGCCAAACTTACTTTAGTTTGCTGTGTCAATTGGGATAATGATGAGTTCTTCATAGAAACATTATTAGAGATCAATGAAGGGGAAGGCAAAAATATATGATGAGTTAATGAGACATTTTGCAGAAGCAATTTCTTAGTAACTTAATGAATACGTTGAAATATAATCGGTGTATATTTTCAAAATTAAAACTTAAGTGAATATATTGACAGTAAATACAATGGGTTTTGTTATCTCTTCCTTCAAAGTACATATTTGAGTTTCGGAGCTCCAATATATTTTAAAGAACCAAAAAAAATCTCTCATCCGTAAATGCTAGTGATTAAGATATGCAAAGTTTTTTTTACTATGGCATTGCAGATTGACTTGTAAATAAGAATTGAAAAATATACAAGGTTTCCATTAAGAGGTACCTGTAGATTTTAAGATCTTACCAAATGATCAGTTGCCTCACACGGAATCCAAGCTGTGTACGCTACTTCTCTTAGGAGTAAAAATGTGAGATCATAGATTATTAAACACCTCGTAGTATCTCATTTTCACCTGTGTAATACGGAATGGTGTAATAAATTATTTTACCTTCTATTTGCAGTGTTATCTTCTTGTTATGGCGCCAGCAAGAGCAGAGACCGAGAAAGTTCTTTGTTGAGTCGGATCACAACATAACAATTGCATGTGAAAAATTACAAACGTGCACTTGATTCGCAATAGTACTATCTATTCCGAGAAATGCATAAAACGGCATTATTTTGATAATATCATTTTTAATGTTCTTGTTCTTCAATTGCACTGCAACCCAGCTTGAGCACTGGCCTCCTTTAATTTGTTCATTCAACTCCGCCTGTCTTTCGATGCGCTTCTCCAATTCCCAACCTGCAAATGCTGAGCTACATATATCCATTTCCACTTCATGTCTTCGTCTCAGTCTGGGCCTTTATTTTTTCGTCTGCTTCCCTGATTACCGTTCATTTTTTTTTGCGGGAATCCGTATGCCTGTCGTCCTGTGAATATGTCCCTCCAAATCCCAAAATGAAGTTTTATTTTGTTGAATAAACTCTTATTTGGTATTGATTGTAATGTTTTATTTTTTTCTTGGGGCCAAGCAACGACTTTTACCACGTTTGGATTAGATTGCTGTATTTTTTTGTTGTAATGTCTAACTAAATTGATTTTTATTCGAACAATCGGTTAAAAAATCTACATTAAGACACTTCGTATACGGTTACAGAATGAATAAAATTGATTAACGTATGACGGATTTAATTATCATCACATCTGTTTGAGAATCCATAAACTGTAGAATACAAACTTGGAGTAGATTGCGTCAATTTTAAAGAAGTTGTGATCTTAAAACGTAGGCGTGTTTAGTTCCCGAAGAGCTGCTAATTTCGGCAGCCTTCAGCCATAAATTATTTATCACGATTTCGGCAAAGTTGGGTTGGCAGGCTTGTCGGATGCACACGACGGTGATGGAAATTCGGCAACTCTAGTTCTAAACACCGTGTCAGCGTGCTTCACGCGTTGCACTACACAAGTGCATCTTATATGCGCTCCTGGTACCCATAACCTAGCGCGGTACTGAACCAACCCACTGAGCATATACTGGTTTGTAAGTAGGGCCTGCACTGATCTGACACTGAAGAAAAATATTTGTCGTCAGAATTTAACCGATACTCCTTGTATCTGATACACGTATTTGCGTTCTAAACAGTGTGCTTTACACGTTGCATACTAGTACATGTTGTATGCGCTCCTGGTACCCATAACCTAGCGCGGTACGGAACCTACCCACTGAGCATACACTGGTTTGTAAGTAGGGCCTGCACTGATTTGGCACGTAAGAAAAATATGTGACCTCAATTTTTTCTTGCGTACCTAATCGTTCAAAATACAAATATGTATCTTATACTTCCCCGTTACTTGTATCTCATATTTATACCTGATACTTATTACTGATGCTTAAATTATCTGACAAATATGTAAATACATGAGTTTTTTTGCATTATAACGTTTGTGCCACGGAACAAAATAGCTATAGAATAATAATTATTTTAGAAAACGACGTTCTCCGCTAAAATGCGTATTTTTATTTTATTTTACACAAAAGGTAACAAAAAGCTTAAAGGTTGAACTCGTTAATGTGCATTGTGCACCCTCAAACAGTTATTAACAAGCTGGGAGGTTCGACAAGTAGAACAAGAGCGATTTATGTGTGTGACAATACACGTTGAGGGTTGAAGGAAAAGCAACGAACAGTACCCGTACTACGAGTTTTTTCATAATATTTTAAGTATAGAGTATTACGAAAAAACTCATACTACTGGTACAGATAATAACAAAACCTCACTGATATCCTAAAAGTATATTGTATGATAATTCAAAATTGCTTTTATTTCCTGTATATTGAACGATGGAAACGAAAAATACGGTATCGGCCGATGATCGTACAATGTCGCGTCTGTCGGTTGTACCACGCTCATACCCTGGCACCTATAATACCGTGCAGTAAGCAGCTTCCGATAAATTTGTTATTAAATCTTCTTGTGTAACTTACCTAGCGGGTACTGAACTATAACGCGGCGAGATTGAATCACGTGAACTACAGTATACGAGTACGCAGGTGCATATCACATCATAAGTTGTAAGTTTGGAAAAATAAATACTTTCAATTGGAGAGTTTCAAGCAGAAAAACGAAAATAGAAAATGAAAGTACAAAAAAGTACAATAAGATGGTTTGGGCAAAAAATAGACGATGAACGACTGCCAAAAAGAGTGTGCAAAGGATATGCCAAAGGTAAGGTAAAGATTGATAAAATAAGCGAGATTGCAAATGATGGGCACCTACAGAGTGAGAAAGAGAGAAGAACATGTAAAACAAGAGCGATGAATGTTGAGGAGATGAAATAAATGCGCTAAGACAGAACAAAAAGAAATGAAAATCAGTTGCTAATAAGTAAAATATACCACTTTCTGGTCGATAGCTCAATGTTAGAGCGTCCACCGTCAGAAGTGTAGAAGTGATTTGGACTGGTACAATAGTTAATTAATTATTTTGGTATTCAGATTTGACAACATCAGAGAACCTGATCTTTACGAAACAGAAAAAAAACCAAGATCAATAAAAATACATTCCAAACGTGGAAAACTAGGGTTTCACGTGCCTTACTTAAAATGTTGAAGGTAAACTGCAAAAAATGCATATCTTATTCTTTTTTTAAGAAATCCTGTGCGGGAGACTCCCTAGATTCTAGAGACTCTAGGGGTCTATGACACTTGTAGTGCCGCAGAAGTGTATGAACTTGGTCGTCGCTACAAAGCGCCAATACTCAAGCAAGACCCAGTTGCTGTAAAGCTGGATGGACCTTTGGTGACCGGTCAATGGTAAAGGTTTATGAATTTTTCAACCCAGCAAAGAGCAAATTTGAAAATATAAATGGTATTTTTTTGTGCTCTGCCGGGATTCGAACCCACAACCTTCCCATTCAGAGTCCGCAGTGTAACCACTGAGCTACGGACCGGTAAATATGTACAAATGTTGTAAAAATGTCATTTGGTCTACTCCGCACAATTTCCTTTTCTATCATATTTTTAAACGCGAACAAATGGCATACTTTTAATGAAACCAAAACATAATAACGAGGAGCAATGTAATACTTTGCGACATGCATGTCTGTAGAAGAGAGAGACACATTTTATTTCTACTCCCAAGTTGGTTACCCAGTTTTCCTGGTATTTAAAGCCGTATAACAAGCAGGCTGGTCTTATAACGAGTCTCAACTCCCAGATGTGCGTCCTTGTCCCGCCCCGCCCTCAGGGGACGCCTTTTTGTGTATCTTTAATGCGGCGCGCTTATTAAAAGTTCTTTCTTATTTGTCGTTTGCATGAACACGGCGTTTTTACGAGCCGGCTCGCATTGCCCGGGATATCATTTAATCTTGTTTCACCTTAATAATTTAAGGTATATAATTCCGACGTTGTTACAGCGCATTTACGGTTCCCCCCCCACCTGTAAAATAGCGGCTGTAAAATACTAGATACAACGTTATTCGATGCGCCCTAAGGAACAACGACACAACAAAAATTTGGCCTAAATGATAAATTACACTAGGAGTTTGGTTCCACCAAATAATGGAAAGTGAGTGGATGCAAAAAAAAACGCAACTAACCTACACGTCAAGTGCTTGCCTGCATTATCTCTGAATTGGTCACGTTTGGCGATTCGCCACCTATTTATTTTTACGGCTAAGGGGGCAGGCCTCACGCCAACCACTTCAGTAGAAGTGGAGGTATCGCAATGCGCCACCGCAACTAATGTGTAACAAATAGTGCACATATAGTGTAACTTCTTGTCGTGTTATCCCCCGGAGGGTTTCGCATGTGGCGAGAACATTTTTATTTTTACAGGAAAAGGGGCCAGCCTTACGCAAACCACTTCGAACCGGAGCGGTTCCACCATCCACCACCATCCGAAGGGAGTTGGTACTCATTTATTGTGAAGGCTGAGTAAGCTTTATTTTGGGGCTTGAAATAAACACCGAATCGGGAAATCATTTCTGACACTCTCGGTGGGATTCGAACCCGAGCTCACGTCATGGAATGCAAGCACTCTACTATCGACAGGACACCAAAAATTTGGTCTTAATGATAATTTATATTACTTGTTTGGCTCCACCAAATAATGAAGAGTGAGTAGATGTTATAATTATTGTAAACATATCAAACGACCGTAATTCTAGCTTAAACCTAACAAAGATTGTCTTTGATTTTTTGGGCACAAATCTTTTTTTGAGGCGTTGTTCTTTAAGGAATGAAATGAAAATAAATAGAATCCGGTGCCAGGGGGGCGCGCGTTTAATACTTTGTGCCTGTGATCGTAAAATCGGTTATTTAGAGACATTAATCAGCGAACAAAATGTGACCTTAAATCCAGAGGTCCCCATTGCGCGCCGGTAATGACTAAAAGTTTTTCTTACTCGCGTATTTATGTCAGAATCTTACACGACGAGTTTGTGTAATGGATATTTTGGAAGCCGAAATAAAAGAACGAGGTTCTTGGAAAAAAATGTTACGTCACAGGCCGAGTAGCTGCGGAAAATCTAATCTAATCTAATGTAAGCTGCAAAGATATAATATATCATTTAAGATTTATATTAAATGCATTCCCACAAGCAGACATGTATAATTTCGCGCTAACACATGCCGCATGTGGGCCTACAATATAAAAACCCAATCTCAAATGAACATAAGCCCTGCAACTCTTGCCGTCCTTCCCTGAAACAGGGGTGACATTGGCAAAGTGAACCATTTAAAAAAAAAAAAAATTACAGTATGGGTGGTCAGCCGCATACCAACCTATAAGTCAAGGAACACACATTACAAATTATATTTTTTTAAATCAGCTAATAATAATATATACATGGACACAAAAAACTAAATCATAAAACCAATTTCACTTTAATAAACCCTAGCCGCCAACATTACAGATCAACCGCCATTTCTTTCTATCCTTACATACTTCTTTCATTTCCTCCAGAGTCATAACCTTCTTCATACAAGCTCTTCTTTTATTATGACTCTGGATATTCCATTCGTTCGCAATTTCGGATATTTGGTCCATCCATACCTTTCTCGGTCTTCCTCTACCACGACATCCATCTATTCTACCAACATATACTTTCTTCGTCAGTCTTTCCTCATTCATTCTCTCCATATGCCCAATGTTTTGCCAATATATTGCCAATATTTTGTTGTTATTAGCTAAGGACCGTGGTACTGCCCTTGCAGTGTTTAAGGGTGATTGAGAGGTCAGCGCGCCCAACTTTGATGACCAAAATAGCCCGTATATTGAATGGTAAGGTAGTATTTTCTTTCCAGATTAAATTAACACATAAAATTAGGTATTTTTTTTCATAAAGTACCAATTCAAAATAATTTTATTTACGGAGATACCTTAAATGGAGATTTCCACTGTTGTTATGAATAAATCCTAACTTTTTTTTATTTCAAAACATTCATTTCGATTAGTTTTATTTTTTCTAGATGAAAATTATTTTTTTAAACTTTTCATTGGTTTTTTATAATTATTTAAAAAGTACCCAAATTTTGCATACGATCGTGTAGCTAAAATTGCATTTTAATGGTTTATTTTCTTTTTAGGATTTGAAGTGATATTTTTTATGTGTTTAATGTAATTCTTATTTTATTTTTCCTCTTCCAATTTATATTTAATAATGGAAAAATAATGATTTTCATACTAAACGCGATCCACCCTAGTGCGCCATTGTGTCGTTTTTTTGAACTATTCAAACAATTATATTTCCGAGAGACAAAAATCATGACAATTTTCGTTGTTCATATTTCCCCAGAAGCAAATATTTTTTTACGTTGTAACTTGGAGTTATCGTTAAAAATGCGTATAAAAATGCATCAAAATTAAGACGGCCACACGGCGCTGTTTAAAATCGTTTTTTATTTTTGTTTTCTCCGTGTTTGAGTTTTAACGTCAAATGTTATACTCGAGGCATGGACGTATTATTGCGTACGGAAGAATGAACGTAAAAAAATCATTTTTTATACTCAACCACAGAGTTTTATTATAATATATAGAAATTGAGACGCTCGTGAGAGGTGCTGCTTTACATCCTGATACATTATTTGTATGCGCAACGGCTCAGTTAAAACGTTGACTTTCATACTTGGAGCTTAAATTCGCCCGCCCGCTTCCAATGGTCCAAAGTGTTCCAGAAGTTACAAACATTGTTTGTAAATTGTAAATTATTAAGATTTTTTTTATCAAGATCGTTTATTTCTGAAATGTAATTTGTTGTGTACATTTCTTGACTTATAGGTTGGTATGCGGCTGACCACCCATGCTGTAGAAATTGGTTCTGCGTGTAAAACGTGTCTGCTTCTGAAAATGCATGTAATGTAAAACCCCAATGTGGCATATCTTTGCAACTAAGATTAGATTAGAACGTAATTTATTACATGCATACTAGGTTGGTATGCGACTGACCACCCATACTGTAAAAAATGGTTCACTTTGCCAATGTCACCCCTGCTTCAGGGAAGGTCGGCAAGAGTTGCAGGGCTTATGTTCATTTGAGATTGGGTTTTTTTATATTGTAGGTCCACATGCGGCATGTGTAAGCGCGAAATTATGCATGTCTGCTTGTGGGAATGCCTTTAATATGAATCTCAAATGATACATATCTTTGCAGCTTAGATTTAGATTAGATTTTAGAGTAATAAATGGACATCCGTATCCATAACTGAAACTATCGGATACTCAAAACTAAAAAAAAACTCTTATCCGTATCCAAAACAGATTGAAAAATGTAATGAAAATGTCGTCTGTAACATCGTTTCAATATTTTTTTTTGCATTTTTCAGTTAATACGGAGCTTTAATAATAATCACGTATTCTTGTGTGATTGATTAAAAAACTTAATGATAGCCTAGAAATAATGCCATACAATCAATGTTCTTATTTGTAGGTATTTTATTTTCAAAATCTCTTAAAAATCTAATATCCGTGACCGAAACATTCCAAAACTAGCGGATATCCGAAATAATATCATTTAACTGTACGAAATTATGTGCTGGATAATCAAAATGATAAACAAAACAAAAAAATATTTCATGGTAAATGTTTTCTCTCTTCGGTAATATTGAATTTTGAAACGGTTGTCGACCTCTAGAACATTAACATTATGGTGAAAAAAACTATATGTGTTTGTGTGTTGGCGAGCGATATTTTGTTGATGTATTAATAAAGTATTGACAACATTCTCTGTAAAGTTATGTGAAACCTTTTTTAATTTTTAAAATTTATTAAATTTTGGCTATTAAGACGAAAATTAAAGTTAAAAAGTACATATGTACTTAATCTTCAATCAGAAATAGTGCCTCTTGGAGACATTGTCTATAATGCTAACGTAACGTCGGTAATAATGTGTGAGTATAACTAGAGATGTTGTGGATATTAATTGTAATCGTAATTTAAACATTCAAGTATCCGAAATAAAAATAAAAACATGTTCGGAACCGAAACCGATACAAAAGTTTCGGATAATTTCGGATAGGGGTGTAGACGGAGTCTAAATCCAACATGTTATTATACTGTAACTGTAACTCTGTCAACATTCTGCTAGGGGTTGTCAGAGCCTCTGCAGATTTGCTTCCATCTTTCCCTATCCGTGAATGCCTCTTTCAATTCATTCGTATCCATCAACGTTTTCATAGATTTCCTTCTTTTGCATTCACTTGTACGTCGCATTCTTTCAATATTTTTTTGCAACTTAGATTAAACATTATAGACTTACGTGACTGATGATCTGTAATAATAATAATCTATAATCTAAATTGCAAGGATATATTCATTTAAAGCTCTCAAATGTATGCCCACAAACAAGCACATGTAGTTCGCGCTTACAAATGCTGAATGTGAACTTACAAATGAAAAACCTCAAATGAATAAAAGCCCTACAACTTTAGGCGACGTTTCCTGACACAGGGGTGACATTGGCAAAGTGAATTGGCAAAGTTTTGCGCTTGATAACCACAATCTATAATCTAAGTTGAAAAGGTATGTTAACATTTAAGATTCATATAAAGCGCATTCTCACAAGCATACACGCTTGTAAGATCGCATTTACAAATGCTGCATGTGTATTTACAAATTGAAACCAAAACCGACAATCAACCAATCTATTAGTCAAGGATCTGGTATATTAACTGGTTATATACAAGGATAAATGGTATATTTTGTGTGCTCCGCTAGGATTCGAATCCACAACCTTCCATTCAGAGTCCGAAGTGTTACCACTACACTACGGACTGATAAGATATAAAAGAAGATAAAAAATGATAAATAAAATGAAAAAAAAAATTATGGCCAAACTTGTTTTAATACACTGGTTTGCTATCACTAGGACCTACACTTTGAAAATATAAAAAAAATACGTACATACGTGTGAGATAGACGAAACAATACTTTTACACGCCTTTTTTAAAACGACATAACATGCTCTGGTCACACTTCCTCCGTGTGGATTAAAGATGCAAAAAAAGTTAAATAATTCTAACATAGAATAATACTTGTGTCAAATCATTTCTTTTTGCAATTTTTGATGCATAACTTACGGAATGAGCCATGCGGTCGTAAATACTCAACAATAGCGTTTAAACACAAGTTTATAAAAACTAAAACGCTCGCTAAGAGTGTCAAGATAATTTACATTATTTTTTTATGAAACGTAATGCTTGAGTAAGAACATTAAGTTATATACTTCAGCAACGACATCTGGCCATGATCAGTCAAAGTTATTTGACATAAAATTACGATTTTAGTTTCATAAAACAATTAAAGAGGTTCTTTAGTCCCGATATTAATAATCTTCTTAAGCTCTCGTATAACCTTAAACACAAAACGGCACTGTAAATATTGTCTTATTATTATTATTATTACTATACAAGTGTGCCGGAGATAAACAGTGTGAAAGTGTTTTTTGGTTGTTGTCTATAATCTATAATAATCTATAATCTAAGTTGCAAGGATATATTCATTTAAAGCTCTCAGATGTATGCCCACAAACAAACACGTGTAGCTCGCGCTTACAAATGCTGAATGTGTACATACAAATAAAATCCAAACCACATTACATTTTGTAAAAAAAACGCGCGCATATCTGAAATAAATAAAGATCAAAGATTGACCTTTATCAAGTAATGATTTATTAAAAGAAAAGGCACCTTATAACAGACACAATTCCTAGCATTACTTTTGTCTACAGTAATTCTGAAATGAAACCCTTAAAAAGTAACCAGTTTTCGTAGAAAGTTGATATTCTATAGTAGAGCCATCGACTTGTAATGTTGAGGCTTTGATCAATCTACCTACAGTGAAAAAAAACTACCTTTGAACAGCTACAATTTGAGTCCACTCTCCTAGGTACGAATCTCTACTTTTATCTGCAGTAATTCTCATATGAAACCCTTTAAAAGTAGCCAATATTCTATCAGAAAAGCCTTACCTACAGTGAAAAACTGCCTTGTAACAGCTAGAATTTTCGTCTACTTTCTTTGGTAGAAATCTCTACTTTTGTCTGCAGTACCTACTGCCTCGTACAGCTACAATTTGAGTCTACTTTCCTTGGTAGAAATCTCTACCTTTGTCTGCAGTAATTCTCAAGTGTAGTCCTAAGTACTTGAAGCAGTTAGTCTCCGTACGCATTGTGCGTATCACCGTTTAATGCTCTTCGCGGCGTACGACTGTGTACTTGGGGTCAATTAGCCGAGCCGCGAACCCCGTACCTCTACGTGCGTGAATGGATGCTTCGAGTTGGATAAAATACTTGGGAATACCGGTATTCCAGCTAGGTTTGTTGTCAGTGTTTATTATAATCCGGTAAAGAGTAACGCTATCTAAACTGTATTAAATCTTAATGAAGCATGTATTTTTTATCTAATGTTGTAATTTTTGAACTCGGTTGATAGCTCGAACTTTATATTTTACCTTTCCATACTGTGTTACTTAACCTAACCTAACCCGTGTAAAATCTGCATGCATGTATTTTTAACTATTGTTGTAATTTTTGAACCCGGTCGATGGCTCAGATGGTAGAATGCTTGCGTTCAGAAAGATTCAGTTAACGGATGTTGAATCGTGGTATCATTTGAGTATCTATATTTATCTTAGCAAACACTGCAACTTAAGCAACTTCTCACCGCGCTATCCCTCAATGGGTCGCATGATTTTTGTAGGTAAAGGAGTCAACCTTTCGCCAATAAACTGTGCTAAAATTGGGGTTTCTCCAGCTCGCAAAAGGCTGGTTTTCTTTCACCCGCAGTGAGAATTGAACCCTAGCTCTTGACATAGAATGCGAGCATTCTACCTGCTGAGCTATCGACCGTAATTGCTATGCGCTTTTGTGACTGGTCTTTCGTAAAGTTTTCAACTCAGTTGAAAGCATATTTTAATGTATTATTTTTTTGTGCTCAGCCAAGAATCAAACTCACGACCTTCCGATTACGAATTCGTAGCGTTAACCACCAGTCGACGTACTGGTCTGGAAAATTTCATTTTTAACATATTTTCTCTATTTTTATGTTGGAAAAAAAACCAATTCTTTCTTTTATAAATTATCGACTTTTCGTATTTCTGTTTACTGTTAAAGGTCTCTGTTATTCATTTAAAACAATGAATGCTAGCATGTGATCCAACATCCAACTTAAGAATTGGCGCTTTCTACAGTGACGACCAAGCTCGCAGAGGGCTCTTGAGGTGTGATACACACAAAAACAGCGCTCACCAAATAAATCATCCAAATATTATTATTATTATCTGTTTTTATAAGTCCCCGGTATTCGTATACTACAATATCGGCTACTTTTAATCCCGGTATCCATATGTTTTTTCTTCCTCTACACATCCCTGCTCGTAACGCTCCCCCTATGTCTTGAGAATTAACAACCCTTCACTTTTACGCGACGTACGAATGCGTCGCGCTCGAAGGACGCTGCGTAAATTACGTACCCCAAGTACAAACTTCATGTTTCAACTAAGTTCAGTGCTTCTTAAAAAAATGTATTGGAAGTAAAACAGCGCCTTTCAGGAACGTAGAAGTTTCCATACATTTTTGAAAAACGCTGTGGGTGATGGTTAAACGTACTCTTTTATACTTGCGTGAGAGGGAGGGGGTAAGAATCAAAACTAACTTTATATTCAACCTCTCCATACTGTATTACCGGCGTAAAATGTATGAGACGGATTTAAAAAAATATGGCATCCAAAACTACTTACTTACTAGAATTCACACCAAAGGAAAAAAGATTCACAGTTATTTTTTAACTATAATTGTTCTAAGTACATACATACATGGTGATGTTTTCAACCATAGCTTATGACTTTTTAAACTAAAAACTAAATACCGGCATTTCTTTCGTAAGTTTGTCCTATTCATTCAGTATAAAGTAGCCAAGCTTTGTTAAATATATCTGGGGTGGCCCCAGAATTCATATTGATACAACATTTTTGGCTTAGAAACTTTTGAAGAATAAAAGAAAATCGTAAGATTATCCAGGTACATGTTATTATAACTACTAATTAATGTCGACGCTATTTATTGTTGGCAAGAAAGCATTTGAGGCTCTTTACACACTTTGAAATTTATGAATTGTAATTCAAAAGGTGGCCAACCTCTGATTTAGACCAAAGAAAAAGAATTAAAACAATGTTTTACCATTTAAATTTTTAAATATTTATAAAAATGGACTTTCACTGTGTTAACAGATATACATAAAAAAATATCAAAGAAAAAGACGTTTTATTGTCGCTATCTATATTTATGGACCTTTATTTAAGGACTTATTTTAAGAACAACAAAAGAAAACTAATCAAGAAAAAAAAAATAAACATGCTTTTATTTTTACAGAATGACTGAAAAATTAATTTCATTCAAAATAAACTTCTACAATACAAAGTTTTCCGTTTCAAACTATAAATATAAATAAAGTACTTTTTTAATTTTAATCCATCTTTTAAGCCTTTTCATTTACATACTTATATCCTTCATGAATGTAATTTTTAGATTTTTAAGATTGTATTAATTTATTTTGATTTTTTATGTATTCCAGGTCCCATCTACGATGATGTCCTGCCCCCTGCCCCTCCCCATGCTGCAGTCCGCCCTCCACCCCCAGTCCACCCTAGCGGCCGACTTCCCCACCATACACATCGGAATCAAGGTAAGAACAAACTACCCCTATATTCTAAAAAATGTCTCCTCGTTATGAACAAAGCAAAAATAATAACAATGTTGTTCATCACGAGTTTGGTTTAATATCCCGAGTGATTTTGGATTTTTAACACACTATTTTTAAGAGAACAAATACAAAAAAAATATATCTAAAAACTAAAAAAAATGTATTCAGGAGAATGTTTTGATATGGTGGTAGAAGGGGTAATTAATAGGAGTGAATCTGCAGGTTTTATTTTTATTTTTATTATTATTTTTTTTTTCTTAAATTGGTGCACAACAGGTTACCCTAATTACAGTGCACCCTCACAGCCATCAACAAGCTGGGAGGAACTCTTTCACTATACTTTTGAAGGTGTGAGTTTGACACTCCGAGTTAAATGATGCTGTGCCAAGACATCGGTGCGGCTCATTGGTACATGAAAAAGATCATGACCTCGCCCCCGATTATAATAATTTGGTACAAACAACCTGAAACCCTCCAACAGGGTGGGACTGTATTAAACCATTGATGATTTTATAAGTGAGCACCATCAGGGTCCCGTTGCGCCTTATTTGTACATTTATTGAAGTTTTGTGTCCAAAAATGTTCCCTTGAAACCAGCTGAGAAAGGCACATTTTTGAAAATCGTGTGTTAACACTCCGCAAGCGCTCGAGATATTAAGCCCAAATCGTTGAGTAAAACTTTTTTTTTTTTTTTACTAATTTAATGTGGGTAGGTACCTACTGTTTGTATTCAGACTGTGAGTGTTTATAGGCATTCAAGAATTTAAAAAATATTTTAAGTTAAGTACTCTATACTTGCAAGCTGATAAAGCTGACTAAGTGCTTACAGCATTATACCCTAAAAAATGTTTTCTTGTACTTCGTGGTTTTAGTATAACAGACATTACACACTAGACATATTCTGCCCGGATTTTATAACTTTTTTTTCTATCCGGCACCGGGTCAGAATTCAGTTGTGTATGGAGATTGGAGATGAATGAAAGTTTTTACACAGTTTGTTCTGTAATCCATAGACAATCCGGACCGAATGTGTTGTGTCTTAAAAGGCCCTAAAAGTGACATTAATGAATAAAAATATGCTTGTTTATTGATTAATTATATTATATTAAAAAAGTCGCCACAAATATGTATTTTGCGGTAGTTTTTGTTAATACCTATGTCTAACAAAAGCCTCTCGATATAAAATCTATTGAAAAAAAATGGTAAGCATTTACATGGAACTTTCATATTAATATCCTTACATTTTTCATCACGTAGCGCCTAGCTGATGAAAAAATATTTTTAGCCGTAAATATATTATGAACGTGTTTTTTGCACATGCGATATCAAATACACGTGAACACGGTATACGGTACTAATATATGACGGTGAATTCGCCAAAAGCCAGGGGTTTTTTTGCTCAAATTTGAATGGATTTGTATCGAAATTGATGTCGTGTTGCAAAAGGAAATGGAAACCTTTCCATACGAGGCTCGCTCTCAAAATTACGTGTGCACCCTACACAGGAAAATGTACCCTTACAAATATGTTCATATGTGCCAGCGGGCTCGTTACTAGTGTAGCATATATGGGTACATATTCATGTATAAAAGCTGTTAATATGCTAGGAAATAGGATCATATACGAGAATTTTCTAGATAAAAATTCATCATTACTTGATTCTTACTTTTTAACCCTTATTCTATTAGAAATATGTTTGATTCTTAGCGATATATATTTTTTTTTTCTATTAATTTGATAAACAAAATTCACCTTTCAATCTGAATGGCTGATACATACCTACTTCTATCTACATTGTATCAACTGATGTAAGTACTTAAAAAAATATTTAGTAGAATGCACTATAACAAACATTAATAAAATTATAATATCTTTGAAGATTTGGCTGGGAGAAAGAACTTTTTTATATTAATTACCTTAACTATATTTGTGTTTTTACTCTACTCTTGTCTCCTAATTTTAACTTTAATTTACTTTTTATTTCATACTAGCACTAAATACTAAGACTTATATTTTTTAATTTGATTGTTGCACCCGATGACAAACTGAAATTTTTTGGTTTATCGGGACAAAAATGTTTAATTTTTAAGATTTATATTTCTTGTAAAAATTGTTTATGAAATAAAAAAAAAAAAAAAAAAAAAGTGTCATAGACCCCTAGAGTCTCTTGAATCTAGGGAGTCTCCCGCACAGGCTTTCTTAAAAAAAAAAAAACATGGTTTTTGTTCATATACACGAAAGTTTTTTTTGTATGCTGTATACGAGTAGGTATATTATTTAATGGAGTTATATACAAAGTTTCCGCTGAAAATTTTCAAAAATTAACTTATGAAAAGGATGCATTTTTGGGATGTTATGTATACTTCTTGATTTGAAGGTTTAATCTTCAATATATATTTAAAAAAAAAAACAGAATTAATTCAACGTCATCTCCTCGCCCATCCAAACGCGAAAAGACGCAACTCCATTATTCCCTTAAATTCAATTGTTTGTTTCATTATTCACTCAAATTGAATTGTTTGTTTTGGCATTTGGGGGGAATTTTAAATATTCCGCGTCTATTTGGGCAACTCTTCCAAAGAGCAGTCCCCCGTAGGTTGTACCCTACGCATTTATATATTTATTTCCATCCTGACGAACCGAGTTTGGACAAGTAGAAATGACAAAAGTGGGAAACCATTTTTGTGATAAATGTTTCATAAAAACATCCAAATATAAAGTTATTCACTCATATTCAAAAACAAAAATTACGTACATGCTTCTTATACAATTTTCTTAAATAAACGAATGTAATTAAATGCTTCTATGCATACTATGTAATCTTTTGTTAACTAGATGTTTTTTGTTCATCCCTACTTATCGAGCAACATAAGTGCCTTCTGGAGATGTTGGTTATGATGCAAATAGATTGTTGCATTTAAGATTGGCAATAGGACAGAACAGTACAGAGACAAAACAACACATGACATCACATCACATGACATAACAATGCAATGACTTTACAATACATGACAAAACATCACAATGCACAAACATCACAGGATATATATTATATCACAAACACAAAACATCATAAGACAAAATCTCGTGTGATAAAATATCACAAACCTCAAATAGAATAAAACATTTATAATTGGGATGCTATGGTTTTATTTTTATTTCGGAAGATTTTCACATTTACGCCTGTTAAACATACCTCAAGTTGAAATGCATATTTTCTTTAAGAGTGTTATATACTCTAAACCTATCGTTTTTGTTGCTTAAACTTCATAGTCTTAGTAAAAGAGTGACAGTTATAAAAAATGTGGGGTCTAATCTAATCTAATTTAATCTAAGTTGCAAAGATATGTAACATTGGTGATTCACATTACATGCATTCTCAGAAGCAGACACGTACAAGTTCGCGCTTGCGCATGCCGCATGTGAACCTACAACATAAAAACCAAATCTCAAATGGACATACACCCTACAACTCCTGCCGACCTTCCCTGAAACAGGGCATTGGCAAAGTGAACCATTTTCTACAGCGTAGGTGGTCAGTCGCATGCCAACCTATAAGTCAAGGAACTAAAGAAATGTGTTGATAAATTATTTATCTACATTATAAACGCTTAAAATAATGCTCGCATACAACTTAGAAAGTGTCACCATAAAAAAAATTGATCATGAATTTTCTGTCCTTGCACACTAACAAGCCGACACTCGTTTCGCATAGTTCATCCATCAAAATTGATGTTTATTCAACGTAGCGACAATAATTTACATGTCGGTATGCTAATAGGCTTTGTTTTGTTTTAATTAGACTAATTTATTTTCAACGCTCTCGTTTAATTCTTGTTCATCTGTTCGCCCCGTGTTTTTGTTTTTTAAATGTTATTTTTAATATTGTTTTTGCATTCTGCCGCGCAAACATCGGCCGTTTAATTCATTTGAATGACCAAAGTAAATAGAGGTTTAATGTTTTTGCAGATTTTTTTTTTACCGATTCCCGCCCATTTGCTCGGCATTATTATTTTTGCCATGTGATGTTTTTTTTTTACATATTGTAATCTATTATCTATAATCTAAGTTGCAAAGAAATATAACATTAAATTAAGATTCATATAAAATGTTTTCCCGCAACAAGACACGTATAAGTTCACGCTCACACATGCCGCATATGGACTTTCAACATCAAAACCCAATCTAAAATGAACATAAGCCCTGAAACTGATCTGTACTTGAAGATGATCGAGAGATCGAAAACGTTCGTGTGTATTAATTAAATAAAATTAATAAATCGAGTAAAAATAAAAAAGTGTTTTAATATTTTTTTTGGTTCTATAAAAATTAGTAGAATTCAATTAATACAAATTTTCAGTGTTAATACACAACCATACAAAATATAAATAATTCCTTGACTTGTAGGTTCCGATGAGGCTTGAGATGAAGTTAGGGTTTCCCGGCTCCCGAGGGTGCTGGTACTCATTTCTTGTGAAAATTGAGTTAACCTTGCCGGTATTTTATTTTTGGGTTTTGAAATCTGCACAGAACCGGGAAATAATTTCTGACATCGCTGGGGCTCGAACCCGAGCTTTCGTAATAAATTTTTAACACTCTACCAACTGAGCTATCAACCAGATATAAAGTTTTGCGGTCCGGTCGATATCTCAGTTGGTAGAGTGCTTGCATTCCATGCCGTGAGCTCGGGTTCGAATCCCACCGAGGGTGTCAGAAATGATTTCCCGTTTCGGTGTTTATTTCAAACCTCAAAATAAAATACCGGCAAGGTTTACTCAGCCTTCACAATAAATGAGTACCAGTTCTCTCGGGAGCTGGGAAACCCCCACTTCAACTGAAGTGGTTGGCGTGAGGCCGGCCCCCTTATCTGTAAAAATAAACAGGTTCAACTCGCCACATGCGACCCCTTCGGGGATAACGCGGCAATAAGTTACACTATATGTGTGGCTTAGTTGCGTTGCGTTGCATACTTGTAGGACAGAAACGCATACTATAATTTATTAAATATGGCAGTCTGTTGTCGGACGAAATCAGGTTTTCAATTATAAAATTTATCCACCGCGAAATTCGTTTGTTATAACGACTTTCAGCAATTAGATTCATAATTATATAACATTCCCGCTTTCATTATCTGCAATTCAAGTATAAAAATAACGTTAAAACTCAATTGAGTGTAAATCTATGTAAACTAAAGCAGCACCATCATTGAGCGTTAAAGTTTGCATACTTGTTAGTAAAACGTTTTGTTCTTGTTTCGTGGAAACAAGTTTTCCGTATAAAATCTCTGAATTCTTTCCTTCCCACCTCAAAGAGAGGAGAATTTCATTATTCGATTATGATATTTGTTGTGTTTTTTTTTCGTACCTACAGGATTTTTTGTTTTATCCTCCGCTCGCTTTTGGCAAATTTTAATAATAATTTGATTTTTTTATTTGCAAACTTTTCCTATTATGAATTGCGGAACATGGTTATTATTTTTATTAAAAACTTAAATCTACCCTCACATTTCATTTTTATTACCTTACATTCTTTGCATTCACTTAATTCTTCATTCAATTTTTTTTTGTGTTTTTGTTTGTTTGCTCATACACCATGGAAAAATAAAAATTAATTTTACATGTTACAAATACATAAATTAAACAATAAAAAGTTTCAAAAATTTATCATGATGAATGTTTTTAAGCAAAGAAATCCAATAATACGTTTGATAGAAATGACTGGAAAAAAATATTACAAAAATGTCATCATGAACTTTCTTGGTAGAAGAATTTAGAAAATTGTGCACATTTTTTGGAGCAATCCTTCACATTATTTTTATTAACCTTATTTTGAACATAAAAAGAATTGATATATTGATTTCGATCAGAAATATTTATTTATGATTTTTAACTTAAATTTTAAATAAAAAGCTCAGAAAAAAATAATAAAAGAAGTACCTTATATAAATTTTTTTTTTATAAAAAAGTGAATATTTTCCACTGCTTCATTTTACAAAAAAGTTATTTTAGTTTACTGAAACACGTTTCTATTTTTACATCGCCTCTATAAGTGAAAATTCCCTCTCGATCTGCCTTTGCAAATTGTTTTCCCATAATGAAGTTTCACAGTTTCCCAAAAAACTCACCCCCGACCCTAGCACAAGTGACCCTACCAACTCAGATTCTACTATCTCGTACCTTAACATCACTGACCTTATCACTCGCGACCCTATAATTTCTGACCCTAGCAGGTATTCTTCTACTCATGAACCTTATACATTCTACATTAACTTCGTCCTTAATAGCACCGACCCTAAATGTTCCGATTCTACTATCTCCGACCTTAACAGCACCGACCCTATCTCCCTAGACCCTACTATCTCCAACCGTAACTTTACTACTCACGATCCTAAGACATTCTACCCTAACTCACCCAACACTACAAACCCCGAACTATTCTCCAAACAAAATAACACTGACCCTATGACCCTAACGACAACTACCCTAATTTTTCCAGCTGAAAAATTATTTAATTCTCAACTCAGCTACTTAGGACCTTACGAAACAAATACCTTATATCTATCGACCCTACCTATCCCAACCCTTCCATCTACCACTTTTATGACAACGATCCTAATTTTTTCGAGCCATCTAACCCTCAATCTACCACCGCCGACTCTACTACCTCCACCCTTCTACCTACAACCCTACTAAACAACGATCTTAATTCATCCCACCCTACCAACCTCAAACCTTCTATCTACCATCTTAATGACAACGACCCTAATTTATCCGACCCTATCACCCTCAAACCTTTTACCTACAACTCTACTAAATAACGACCTTAATTCATCCGATCCTACCACTCTCAAACCTTCTACCTACCACCTTAACGACAACAACCTTAATTCATCTGACCCTACCGCCTTCAAACCTCCTACCTACCACCTTAACGACAACGACCCTAAATCTACCACCGACGACCCTACCACCCCTTACCCTATGTAGTACCCACGACCCTACCGATTCCGACCATAACTCATCCTTCACTACGCCACCTATTGTACCATTCCTTACCCCACCACTCCCAACCGTACTAACTACAACCTTAACGACAATGCCCCTAAATCTACCACTGACTACCCAACCACCCCCTACCTTATGTAGTACCCACGACCCTACCGATTCCGACCCTAACTCATCTTCACTACGTCACCTATCGTACCATTCCTTACCCCACCACTCCCAACCGTACTACCTACGACCTTAACGACAACGACCCTAATTCTTCCGACCCTACCACCGCCGACTCTGCCACCCCCGTTCCTATCGGCGCCGACCCTTGCACCGTCCGAGTTTTTGTTGTCCCCACAAGTGAATTATGGAAATTCGGCTTGCAGCTCCTCGCGCGGTCGGTGTATTTACGTCCGACTTGTTAAAAAGTTAGCCACTTTGTTTGATATTGAGATTGTGCGAAGTGAAGTTCGCCCGAATCTGGTGTTAATACCGACTCTCTGTGGGTGCTAGAAGTTGCCGTACAACGAGTGTGTATGGAAAGTGGTTAGTAGGAGAGGTTAGTATAGTAGTTAGTGGTTATGTAGAAAGTAGTTAGTAGTATGTAAAAAGTGGCTAGTTGCAAGTGATGAAATGTAAGCGTTTACTTGCGGTTTGTGTCCAGTTAAAGTAAATATATGTACTCACCTTCAATATTGAAGAGCTATCCCATTTTCATATAAATTAATTACAAGACGACAAATAATTGTAACATTGAACAATATATTTTATGGCATAAAAAAGTAAACAATATGCAGCAGTGTGTTGCCCCGCGGTATATTTCAGAACTCTGAGTGATGTTGATAAAAAAACAAATTATTTTCGATCGTATGAAATGTTTTTAATTAGAATAAACAAAACAAGTTTTAAGGTTCATACTTCATACCAATCGCAAAACCGTACTTTCCTCAATAGAAATAAATCGCAATGTTCTGCAATATTCTGTATACACACTAATATGAGTTGACGATTTGTATCCTTTTTTCAATGAAAAACAGGAAAATGATATTTCTGCAAAGAGCAAATTTCATGGCTCTGAAACATCCAAGATTGGACAGTCATGGAACCGTTTTTAATATCACAATCTAAATCTAAATCTGAATTGCAAATATAAAAAAAAAAAAAGATTTGTGGAAAGGAATGCAATCCACCAACCTATTTTGCCTGGCCAGTTCGCTCCCCCAGTTCTTGTTTACCGTATACGCCAATCTTGTCCAATATGACTTTTTCATGCAATTGTCTTATGAATCAAATTCTACACAATCTGAGCTAAAAAAACCCGTAAAACTCGATAGTGTGAGAGTTCTTTTAAATATTTTTAAAATAAATTTCTTGTTTTTATGACACATTGGTCCAGTACACATGCAAACATTGATCATGTAAATTTTTCTCAATGGCGTATACGGTAAACAATAACTAAAGCAGCGAGTTGCTTTCATGCGAAAGCAGAAGCTTGTGTGCATGCAACGGCATCTGTTGAACCAGGGTGGAAGTAATCGTCGCAGGATTCGAACCAGCGTTATCCGGTTCCAAATAACCTGTCTTGATCCCCGCGGCCATAAGACCGTCATATATATATATATATATATATATACATAAATCATTTGAGATTCATATTAAATGCATTCCCACAAGCAGATACGTATAGGTTCGCGCTGACTAACACGTGTGATGTAATGTAACAAAATAGTATGCTAGCATGAAAATACATTCAACTTCTGTCCATTGTGCCGGACCCTAGCAAAAACAAGCTCTATGAGACAGCACCAGCCCTCTCCCCGTGGCAAACTTTTGTTTGCCATTTTGATTGTGCCGTAATCAGATTTCAGGTGAAGTCTATTCCAAAATAACGCCGAGGATCAAATTTTCGCGTAGCTTTAATGAAGCGGCCCGCTGCCTAAATAATTGTAGGATAATTATTACTATGTGTGCTCTGCTTAATGCCGATCCTCGCGCTGCGGACCTCTATGCTACTAATTAGTGTGAACATGCCATCCAAACATGGCTCATAGTTGTTTTGTTATTCAACCTCAATTGTTTGGGGCATTTCTAATCCAGGCTGTTCAGACGAAACTATGATATTTGTGTAATGACTGATGGATAAACTTTAAAATATATATATGAACATGATTTGCAGTGTTTCCATGCATCCACTTCATCTTCTTTCAAAATAATATTCCATTGATTGTCACTAAATTGCTGTCATTGATTCCGTACGATTCGAATTATTTTTGTAAAAGGAAATATCGTGATGGTTCCTAAGGGTTGCATTGACACAGGAGATTTTTATAGCACTGGTCATATGTCGACGTTATTGCCGAGTATATATAAACTAGTCTAGGTCTAGTATATATTGTTGTGTTTTTACGGTTCAAAAAGACTTTTTTCTACTCCCATTTGGTAATTTACTAATTACAAAACGGCTAACGCAATCACAAAGACATACATTTCCACACCCGTTGCGTAATGTTACATTACGCAACTGATAACGGTGTTGAAATGAAAATGTGCGCATGCGCATTGTCAGAAATGGAACCATTTTTGAATTTCGAGCATCAACCTTGTATGAGGCTATCCTTCTAAGCGACCGATAACAAACTATTATTGGCCGTTTCCATAGCAACCACGTTTAAACGTCAGCCATTACATGAATATTTTAAATTTATTGATAGTTCCTCCCCACTATGTTCAATCTTTGTTCAAATGAAAATGAATATATGTTATGCGTAGAGTCAAATGAAATTTTGTTAAAATAGTGTAGTAATTCATCAATGTTATTTATCAAAATACTCCAAATTGTAGCTTTTCTTTTTTCGAACAGAGACTTGAAAGCAAAATAATGCAAGATATTTTCACCGTAAAAACAACAAACTTAAACAGTTACTTGGCTAATAGGTCGGTATGAGGTTGACCATCTATGCTGTAAAAACTTAGTTCACTTTGCCAATGACACCCCTGCTTCAGTGGTTGCAGGGCTTATGTTTATTTGAGTTTTGGGTTTGAATGTTAAACCTTATATGCGGCATGTATATTGTATAAGCGCAACCTTATATGTGTCTGCTTGTAGGCATAAATTTAAAATGAATCCCAAATGAAATATATATTTGCAGAATAGATTATATAATCGAGGGGAATGATAAATTACACGGTTTGACAAAGGTGGGGCTTTAATTACTACAAATGGACGAGTACAGTATAATGACTATTATTTACTATTTTGTTATTTATTTCATGGTCGTAGAAAAAGTATTGTATGCCACTGCACGTAATTAGTCTTTGTAACACTCTTGCTGTCTATTGTGCCATTCGGCTGCGCCTCATGGCACAAACTAGCACTCGTGTTACAAAGACTATCATTACTAGGCAGTGGCATAAATAACTATAAATAAATATAAAACTGGTCTTATTTCATGGATATTTATTTAAACTTAGATTTATGTATTTAACAATTTCTATTTATTTTTAACAATTCACATTTATGGTTTAGCAATTTACATTTATTTTACCGTTGGTTCACTTTCACTGGTATTGTCTTTCATGTTCAAAAGCAGAGCGTCGTATGAAGACTGACTCTTGCGAGCCGCTTGCTTAATTTTAGGCAAGTAAATTAATACACCTACCTAGTACCTACCTCACATTTATATGTATTGGTTATTTACATAACAATATACTCAACAAAAAATTCGCTGGTTTGAGTCTTTGCGACGGATTTACAAAGATTCCATCTAGTATTTAATAATTTGAATACGATATGAATAGTTTTAATACGAGCTATCAGCTATTTAAAAAACACCTACGTGATTATTAAAAAAAATGTATAATATGTTGCTAGAATAGATGGATGTCGTGGTAGAGGAAGACCGAGAAAAGTATGGAAGGATCAAATCTCTGAAATAGCGAATGAATGGGATATCCAGAGTCATAATAAAAGGAGGACTTGTATGAAAAAGGTTATGACTCTGGATGAAATGAAAGAAGTATGCAAGGACAGGAAGAAGTGGCGGCTAATCTGCAATGTTGATTTCTAATGTTGGTGTATTCATTTGCTACATTTTTTGCATAGGAAATTTTTGACTTTTTTTGTATAGATTTCTTTGTAAGGTTTTGTTCTTTTTTATATTTAAATGTAATTTATTATTCATATTCCTTAACTTATAGGTTGGTATGAGGCTGACCACCCATACTGTAAAAAATGGTTCACTTTGCCAATGTCACCCCTGTTTCAGGAAGATCGGCAAAAGTTGTGGGGCTTATGTTCATTTGAGGTTTGGATTTTATTTGTAAGTACACGTTCAGCATTTGTAAGCGCGAACTACACTTGTTGGTTTGTGGGCATACATCTGAGAGCTTTAAATGAATATATCCTTGCAACTTAGATTATAGATTATATATTTTACAAATTCAAAATTACTGCAAACTCTCCTTGGTATTTACTTCAATAGTTTCTGTTTTCTCTACTACGTTTGTGTATTTACTTCTCACAAACAACTTTAGGCAATCAAAATACAGTCCACATTTTTCAAAACTATTTTGTTGTTATTTTATCAAGACACTTCACCTACGTGGAGTACTGTACTCTGAATATAAAACATTGCGTAAATTCTTCACCATCAGGTAAATAGAAAAATGCATGGAAAGTACAACAACACGCCTAGTGAGTGATTTATTTTTCAACCATTTTTCATATTTACGCGATGGTGGGGAATTTAAGTACTGTTTTCCCCACTTTGTGTCCGTCCACCGTCAACTTTGTGTCGGCTGCAATCATCGGACACTAAGTCCATAACGATGTCACTGCTACGGTCTGTGATCACCAGCTTATATAAGAGCTGATAGTACTTTAGACAATGTTGTCCTTAGAATATAAGAAATATCATTTAGTGTACTTATTGTTATGGGAAGCTTCCAGAAACGAAAAGTTTTCTGAAAATTTATATTTTACATCTTTTTTTGTTCACACAATTTCTTGACTTAAAAGTTGGTATGAGAAGTCCACTCAAAACATAATTGTAACAACCATTTAAGTTGAAGCTTTAAATTTTTGCAGATATTGGTTTGTTTGTTTTATGAAGCTGGCAGTAATCAATAATTGTTCGTACATATTTCTTGACTTATAGGTTGGTATAAGGTTGACCATACCCGTGCTGCAAAAAATGCTTACTTTGCCAATGACACCCCTGTTTCAGAGAAGGTAAACAAAACTTGCAGGGTTTATGTTCATTTGAGGTTTGGATATTAATTTGTAAGCACACATACAGCATTAATTCAGCACTAACTTACTAGTGTCTTTTTTAGTGAATTTTAAATGAAAAAAACAATGTATTAATTTTAAATGTTAAAGGTTGGTATGAGGCTGACGACCCGTGCTGTAAAAATAAGTTCACTTTTGCCAATGCCACCCCGGTTCAGGGAACGTCGGCCGGAGTTGCAAGGTTTATGTTCATGTGAGGTTTTGTTTATTTGTATGCACACATGCAGAATGTGTAGGCGCGAACCTACATGTGCCTGTCTGTAGGCATGCATTTCTCATGAGCCTTAAATGTTAACATTATCTTTGAAGCTTAGAATATATCTTTGCAACTTAGATTGTATATGAATATTAAATAATCTCTTTTCTCTGTAACCTACGATCAGGCAAGAGCTCTCACTCAAATCCAGCTCTGCAGTAAGAACTAATCTGTCTTTCTCAACTGCACTCAACTTGCTTTGTTTTAATTATTATTATTATTTCATCTCACCTTGCAGCTTGCAGATTCGTTATTCTCCGGGAAGGTTTCACTCTGTTTAGTTTGTTGTTTTGCGTGAGGAGAAATCAATTAAAAACTTGCAAAACTTTTTTTGGAAAGATCTACGTCTCTGAATTGATTGTTTTTCTTTGGACATTCTTTTGATTTGAAAAATATTGGATATATTATCTTCATAATATTAAAAAAAATATCATATTTAAAAGTTGAAGAATATGTGTATTGACATGGTGAAGATACTGTTACGAAATTAGGGTTCAAAAGTCTTTCAAATTAAAATACACAGGTCTTCTTATACAGTTGTTTATTTTACACTTTTAAATAATTTATTTTCACAAAGCTTTCTCGACTATTCCACTTGGTTTCTGTTCACTGATCAAGTTAGTTCTATGTGTTTGTAAATCTCGTATGATACTGCTGGCCCTGCAGGCCACTTGCACCCTTTATACTCTTTAAAGCAGTACAATCTAGACCCTATAATTGCTAGACAGTTCCAGAAAGGCATAGTAATTATTATTTCTCGATGCTTCACGTAATATCTAGAGACTTCTCTACAACCATCAATCCTACCTACCAATACAATACAGAATTCCTATAATTATAACAAATACCTACTTAGCCTAGAGAATTCTACACTTATTTATACACAATTATCGATCCTACCCACCAATACTTATGAGGATTCTTATAACTATAACTACCCATACTTATTTAAATATTTATATTTAATATTTACATAACAATACATTTTAAATAAGAGGAAATAAATCAATTCGTGAAGAAAAAAATTGTGTTTTATTTTTACATTCTTCATGTATCATGTTTGTTCTAGGTTCAAGTGTTATGAAAACACGTTCTGTCTAATTTCTGCAAATATTTTCACTATTGAAAAGAGCCAAACAAAAAACTTGCCACAAATTTGATAATATGTATTTTTTTTCGACGAACAAACGTCTATCTTCTATATAACAATAGTTCTTAGCAACCAACAACTTTTTTTCTAGCAACCCGCCGTGTGACGTTTCAATTTTCTTGTCTGTAGAATTATTCCGGCTCCGTTATCAATTGAAATGAAAATGGACAAACAGAATTGTTCCCCTTGGTTATCGTTCAGTTGAAAATTGAAGAGGTGGATAGAACCGTTCTCAATTTTCAGTTAAAAACCGAAAATAATACTTTTTTTACATTTAAATTACCAACTGCTGACCTCTTCTTTTTAGGATATCAACGGCTTAGAACCAGTTGTTTTGTGTCTAGACAACACAGGACCACTAGAAAGTCATGTTTTTGCTCTTTTGTAAGAAAAATAAAACAAAAATACATTGTTAAGTAGAATGGTATTTTTAAACCGACTTGTGAACATACCTACACACTTAAAAACGTAACATTGAAAAGGATTATTTAGTAGCAGTGAGTCAAAATAAATAAAATAAGGCTCATGAAGGCACTCCACATAGATATTACAAGTTTCATTGTGCATTACCTCAAGTAAAAAATCTTTACAAGTCTACTCAACCAAAGCGTTTATTTCAAAATATATAAAGACAAAAGCAGCTCCTCTAGTGAGTGTTTAGCTACAGTATTTTTTTTATAAACTCTATGATCGAGTTTTAACGTGAAATTTTATTCTTGCAGTCCACTTGAAAGCATTGCACACTTTTAGCTACCTCGGTTTCGGGTTTACAACATTCTTCACAAAAAAATCCCGCACTAAGGCTTGGTTGGAGTACAAAACTCTACGTATTTACTCAACCATGGCGTTTTACCTCAATTGTGTGACGCCAAAAAAGAGACGTTTAAATTTTCATGTTTCTTTTTGTAAACGTAGTTTGTGAGTTTACACGTAGAGTTTGTTACTTAAGAGTGAAACAGACGAAAAGCCACTGAGTTACTTATTAGTATCTTAACTTTGTGTGTATAAGTTATATTGTTGTGATTTCATTTTGAAGTATATTGAAAGAAGTATTGCTTTGCATGCGCGTCTAACAAAGTATTCAGTATAAAAAGTAAAATAAGGATATTGTTGATCCTCAAGAGAATGCAGTTTTTTTAAAGAAAGTCTGAATATCTTCATATCGGCTCATGGATCCTGAGATGAAATGTCCAGCTATCTTCCAACCATTTAGGAGGATTTCCAGCTGGACGTTGACCTATTGTCATCCTATTAGCCATGGTGTGTGCGAGTCTTTCATGACTCATTCTAGAGATGTGATCTTTCCAAAATTGCCTCCTGGATCGGCTCCATCTTACTTTTTCTTCTATTTCACAGGCTTTTCGTATGTGGTTATTGCGGATACGACCTCGAAATTTTCTGCCAGTAATTATTCAAATATCTTTCATTCCGTATGTTAGTGGTCATTTTTCTTCTATAATCTAAGTTGCAAAGATATATTAACATTTAAAATTCATATGAAATGCATGGCCACCAACAGACACGTTTAAGTTCGCGCTTACAAATGTTGCATGTGTACTAACAAATTAAAAACCAAACCTGAAATGAATATAAACTCTGCAACATTCAACAACTTTAAAACAGGGGTGACATTGGAAAAGTTAAGCATTTTTTTACAGCATGGATGGTAACCTTATATCAATATAATTCAAAGAAAACAATCAAAGCCGCCTGGACATCCCTGCAAGAAGGCCCCGCACTGTTTTTGGAGACAGAGCATTCAAGGCGGCCGCTCCAATGACTTGGAATGCTATTCCCGCCTGACTGAGGGAACTGGATTTGGAGAGACTGTTGAAAAGAAGTCTCAAGACTCACCTCTTTGTCCAATCATATGGACAAGCACCTTTGCAATGGCACACTGTCATAAAAGGCGCTGTATAAATTTTGTATTAATAATAATAATCACACACAATAAAAATGTGATGAAAAAATATGTGAGATACTAGCTTGTTATCCAAGAACTGTTTGACACACAAACTAGTACTCCATTCAAAACCTGCAGTTGATAGTTGTATTTTTGAAATAAAACAGCGATCCCTTTGATCTGCAGTAAAACTTGAACCCTGTAATGACGCTAGCTCGTTAGACGATTTTACCATTATTGGCTTAGTATCCGTTTCTAGACGCTGCTCCTAGCGCTTGCAGTGTCCGGTGCAAATGCTGTCTGTGCTGGGTTCTATACTTGTATACTTCCTTCCTCTTGCACCTTGGCTGAGCCAAAGCTTATCGCAACAGGCGTCTACAAGAGCTTCTTATTTACATTTGAATTGTAGCATTTCATCCTTCCAGAAGATGAGAAAAAGTTTTGTTTAAGCTGTTACAAAAATTATTAATTGATATTTCTTTAAGTATTTTATTGGAGTTTTTTATCTACAGAAAATTACTACCACATTTTCACGTTTAGTTTTTCACACAAACTGGAAATTGATTTTAAAAATATCTAAAACAACTCCCACATCATTGTAATTACCGTTTTTTTTCTTAGCTCACATTGTGAATAATGTGATTTTTAAAAGAGAATTTCATTGAAAGATCATCTTTTAATCAACTGGTAGATAATTCGAACTAGCACTGAGAGGACGTCATGTTTATTTTATTTTATTTTATTTAGGAAAAAAATAACATAATTTTACAAAAAAAACGTAAATAAACACATATAAGTGATTAAAAAAAAAATCCTTACAATTTTCCATAAAATTAAGTAGATCATACAAATTTATAAATGTAAATGACAGGAACTAAATCCAATTCTAAGCCGCTCCATAAAATTAATACCTCAATACATTCACCAATGTCCAAGTTTTTACGTACCATTTTTGACTATTCAGTCGATCTTCAAAGCCAATACATCGACTGCACATGACGTCATTTTCCCTTTTTCGCCACCCCATGTTAAGGCCGCGCTTCTACGTATGACATTTGTGTCGCTCGGTCTTCCGCCTGATTTGAGTTGCATCCCCGCGTCGTTCTGGCCGAGCCGGTCGGATTACCACCCCTTTCCACCCCATTTCCCACCCACTCTCCCACCCCAAATCCCACCCACTTTTGCCCACCCTATTTCCCACCCCTTTCTCATCCTTGTCCCTTTGTGCGACCCTTTTACGTCGTCTTACAAAAAAAAGTATCTAAATTTCTCATTTTAAGTATTATTTTCCCATTTAAGTATTTTATTCCTTTACCTATAGGTTGGTATGAGGCTGACCACCAACACTGTAAAAAATGGTTGACTTTGCCAATGTCTCCTCTGTTTCAGGGAAGGCTGGCAAAAGTTGCAGGGTTTATGTTCATTTGAGGCTTGGATTGTAATTTGTGAGTACACATGCAGCATTTGTAAGCGCGAACTTACGAGTACACGTGTCTGTTTGTGGGCATGCATTTAATAAGAATTTTAAATGTTGTAATATATCTTGGCAACTTGGATTAAAAAAAAAAAAAAAAAAAGAGTTTTTTCACCAGTTGAGTTAAATATGTAGATCGAATAACACGGCATTTTCAAGGGACTGACAAAAAACATATTATGTACTCTCTTTTGTTTTGTTTTCTTTATTAATTCAAAATGAATCTTCACAATATCAATACACACACCCTTTAACTTTAGTTGTTATTTAGTCTATGGTTAGATAAATGTGGCAAAGCTTCTCTCTATCAAACAGCTAGAAAAATTCAGTCAGCAGTATGTTTCATCACAAGTAACATGTACCCGCTGTAGTAGCTACTAACATTTGTACTTTTCTGATAGGTTAAAATTTTTTTCAAAAGCGTAGTGTAACTAGAACCTCTGCCGAGTCTTTTTTTATTCCTATCCTGACATACTTCTCTTAGTACACTCATATCCATCAATTTTTTCTCACATATCCTTCTTTAACATTGCCTACTTGAAGAAACTAGAATAGCACCATGTAGGAATTGAACCCTAATAAGTCTGCAGGCTCACCAACTTAGCTATATACCGAACTGGTTTCTACATCGCCGCCCCCTTTTCTATCCCGCCCTCTTCTCGCCTTGGTCCTCGTGTCATTAGGGCGGCAGGGTTCCTGCTAGCTGTCCAGCCGCCCACTTCCATATTACCTGCGCCCTCGTACTCATTACCCATACTGCAACGTGCTACAATAGCTGAATGTGACGTCATATAATGCCTACAAAAATGTGAAACTATTATACATATAATCTAAGTTGCAAGGATATATTCATTTAAAGCTCTCAGATGCATGCCCACAAACAAACACGTGTAGTTCGCGCTTACAAATCGCTGCCTTAGTTCTTGTTTATCGTATACGCCATTGAGAAAAAATTACATGAGCAATGTTTGCATGTGTACTGGACAAATGTGTCTTATGAAAACAAGAAATTTATTTAAAAAATATTTGAAAGAACTCTCACATTATCGAGTTTTACGGTTTTTCTTAGCTCAGATTGTGTAGAATTTGATTGATTCTAACTTAAACCTAACTAGAATTTGATTCTTAAGACAACTGCATGAAAAAGTCATATTTGACAAGATTGACGTATACGATAAACAAGAACTGGGGGAGCGAAATGCTGAATGTGTACTTACAAATAAAATCCAAATCTCAAATGAACATAAGCCCTACAATTTTCGCCAACCTTCCCTGACACAGGGGTGACATTGGCAAAGTGAACCATTTTTTACAGTATGGGTGGTCAGCCTCATACCAACCTATCAGTCAAGGAGCACAAAAAAATCTAAACAATGTACAAATGAAAACTTAGAATTTAATTTATAAGCGAAATTAAAATTAAAATTCTATTTGACTGTTACTGTAACTGCTCCCGTTACTGAGTTAACAAAAACTTAGAAACAATTTAGAATAAAATTTATCATTAAAAATAAATACCCTAGCCGCCAGCATCAAAAGTGCAAATCAAAAGCCATTCATTTCGATCCTTACATACTTCTTTCATTTCATTCAGAGGCATCATATCTTTCACGAATTCTCTCCTTTTGTTATGACTGGATATCTCATTCATTCGCTTTTTCATAAATTTGATCCATCCATACTTTTCTCGGACTTCTTCTACATCGTAAATTTAAAATGAATCTTTATAATATCAATTAACAAACCCTTAAACTTTTGTATTAATTTGTATTCCCTGAACAAAAATGTTTAAGTTTTCATCTTACGTAGGTTATAGTTCATATACACAAGTACGCTTACAGTGACGTAAGAACCCCTTAGCTCTAGGCTAGGCTGTGTACCAGGGTAGCAGAATAACGGGGAAGTCTAGGGGTGGCGGCACCCTGTTGCTATCCTCCCTTTGTTCCCGGCTCCAGCCTCAGTCTCAAGTCGGGGTGATAAATTCTCATCTTACTGGAAAAACTTGTTGCCTCCAAAATATAACCATAGGCCATTTTTATTCATTTTAACCCCTACACCGGGGGCTAATGCAATATTCATCCTGCATAGTGCCACATTTTTTATTTCCTCATTAATCTCCTTTAAAAACTGGGTCACGTATTTTATAATTATTGTAACGAAATACACTGGTAGATGCTTGTTGGTGTGCGTGTGTTTTGAGAGAATGTTCTAGCCCAGACGATTGTAATTGTAAGGTGTGTATGTAGGTAGGAAATGGACTCTTCATGAAATAAATATGTCCAGAATCGTCTATACAACTGTGGTAGTGGAACTTTCTAGGGCAGGCCGGAATGGCCCCTAGGTTCCGCTATAAGAAGGGCGACAATCGGCTGAAGCGAGTCAGTCTTCGAAGCACTCACACAGAGGAGTATCTAGTTGCCAGGGCGACCAATATGGTGTAAAATAAATGTAATCTGTACGAAATAAATAAGTGTGTTAAAATAAATCTGTTAGAATAAGTCTGTTAAAAATAAATCTATTGTAAGAAAGTCTGTGTAAATAAACTGTATGGCTAACTTGTGTTAAACTTGTGTTTTAATTAAAAGAACCCTAAGGAAAAACGTAACATTATTGTTACTTTGCTTTGATATTCGGCTGACCAACCATGCTGTTAAAACTTGTCCACTTTTGACAATGTCACCCTGGTTTCAGGGAAAGACGGTAGGAATGGTAAAAATTATGTTCGTGTGAGGTTTTGTTTATTTGTATGTACACATGTATGTAGGTGTGAACCTGTATGTGCCTGTCTGTGAGCATGCATCTAATATGAGACTTCAGTATTAACATATCTTTGCAGCTTAGATTATTTATTAGAGATTTACTTCGGTTCAATTTAATAAAACTTCGATAAAATTTATTTAAGATTCACTCTGGTCGATAGCTCAGTTGGTAAAGTGCTTGCTTTCCATGCCGTGAGCTCGGGTTCGAATCCCATCGAAGGTGTCAGAAATGATTTCCCGTTACGGTGATACCTAACATGCTTGTCACGTACGAAATAATAATTTAGAACAATAAAATATATTTTAGACATATTAATAGAAAACTTACAAAAAAACAATACACACTGAAAATGGGTCTTTCTGTTGTATCAATTGAAAAACAAAAACGTTAAAATTTCACTGACAATAAAGCAAAGAAAGCAAAAAAAGGGATTCGAAAAAAAAACATAGCGTGGAAAATAATTCTGCACAAGCTTTTTACTGTGCAGATAGGTTTGTAGTATTTTTTAAATGGGATGTTTTCATAAACTGGTTTTAAATTAAAGTATAAATTGACTGAAAACATCGGGTCGGATATTGTTCCTGCTTGAAATAACAGTGCATATCAATTTAGCGTTTTCCATTGTATCGAATGAAAATGCATTGAAATTTGATGTTTTAACATGGTTGGTTTTAAAAAACCAAATTTTATTTTACAACACACAAAATAAATTTTGTGTTTGTAAAATGACGCCAGAATTTGTTAAACATTTAAATGAATCAATAATTTGTAAATTCACTGGAAATTTTGTTCGTTTTCTCTATTTATAAATTAATGAATTATTTCCAACATCAACTTACAATTATATTACCTACGCATTTAGATACTCGTAATTCAACATTTTGGATATTAGACGAACCGTTATGGGGGAATTTACATTATTCTCGACGTTTCGTTGGCAACGTAGTCAATGTCTTCAGGAGGCACCCTCTTTGCACGATAATTGAGGATGAACTGATGTCAAATGACCTTAACTCCGGCTCAAACTTCACCGTAAAGTAATCATAATATTGTTCCTTGACTAATAGGTTGGTACGTGTCTAACCTCCCTGTAGACAAATTGGTGCACTTTGGCAAAACCACTCCTCTTTTAGGGAAAGGCGATTGCAGTTGCAATTTTTTGCACATACAGAGGCACATTAAACCTACACCATTCAACGGTCGCTTGGCTTCTGGCTACAGGTAGCTTTGGTCCTTAATTATATCAAAACCAAGGATAATCCTCGAATCATTGAGAATTTAAACATGCGAGACATTACTAAAATATCAAACACTCGAGCAACTTCGAATAATACTAATATAATTTAATCTAATTTAAGTTGCAAAGATATGTAACATTGTGGATTCACATTACATGCATTCTCACAAGCAGACACATACAAGTTCGCGCTTGAGCATGCCGCATGTGAACCTACAACATAAAAACCAAAGCTCAAATGGACATGCACCCTGCAACTCCTGCTGACCTTCCCTAAAACAGGGGTGACATTGGCAAAGTGAACCATTTTCTACAGCACGGGTGGTCAGCCGCAAATAAAATACATAAAAAATATATAAAATACAATTATATAAGCACCTTACATCTAGAGACTTCACAGATACTAACACAGATAAGCAAAACACACAATTACATATTTGTAACACTACTGTAAAGCTGAAACGTCAGCTGAAGTCTTCAGGAAGTATCAAGAAGATGAAAAAGAAGCAAAAAAATATAGACCACGGTCAAAGCCCAGAAACAAAAAATCAAGCAATACTGTAATGGTGTCATTCATCAATCATTTAATTGCTTTGGCATGCCAAAATGATTCCTTTGGTATCCTTCAGTAAAGCTCTTTTTTCCACGTCATGAGTATGTTCACGTGTTTCAAAAAACTTCTTGTGGAACGTAAAAACTCCATGCTGAGCACTTTATCTCTTAGCGACTAAAAAATACATCACCTAAGTGGTCACGCACTGGCGAAACGTAGGGAGTAATGTGCGTACGTCGAATAAAGCCCGTTCTCAAGAGGACAGTGTACAATGGGCGAGAATAAATGTATGTACTTAGTTAAGTGTTTTAAGCATACTATAATGATGATAATAATAATGTTATGTGTTTAGGGTTCAAATAGTCTTCAAATTAAAAACTGGTCTTTTTTACAGGATATTTTATTTTACACTTAGATTATTTTTTTTAAAGTTATATTTATTTTTTACACTTTTACATTTATTTAGCAATTTACATTTATTTCACAGATATTTTGTGTTCACTTATACTGTCTTATGTGTCTAAAAGTAGAATGTCGTATGAAGACTGTCTCCTGCAAGCCGTTCGCGGCTTTTTATACTCCAGCGATAGTAGTTACTGGAAGCCAATTTTGCTGGAACCTTCGAGAGAACGGTCTTCTAAAAGCTTCGAGTACATAATGGTGATGATTGCTAGTTATATGTAATATCTCTTATAAAATCTCTTTACCCTAGGTACTTATAATTATTAATCCTACTTATATACAGCTCCCATCAGCTACAAATGTTATGTCTACCTATTTAAATATGTATTTGCTATTTACATAGCAATAATATTAGGATGATTTATTTAGTAAGCGCTATTTTGTGTGAATCACACATCAGAGCTTGGTCGTCGCTATAGAAATTGCCAATTCTCAAGCGAGACCTAGTTGCTGTAAAACTGGATGGACCCGTGTTTGTTAAAGGTGAATTTCTCAACCCAGCGTAGAGCATATTTGAAGATATGAATGGAATATTTTTCGTGCTCCGCCGGGATTCAAACTTACGACCTTTCACTTACGAGTTCAAAGCGTTATCACTAGACTACGGACCGGTCAAACTATAATATATGTTGCAAAGATACAGCACACTTAAGATTCACATAGCATGCATTTCCACAAACAGACACGCAGGAGCTACAGGACTTCTGTTCATTTGAGTTTGGGTTTTTATGTTTTAAGTCCACATGCAGCATTTGTAAGCGAAAATTTATACGTGTCTATTTATGGACATGCATTTTTTATATGAATCTTGAATGAAATATATCTGTGCAACTTAGATTATAGATCATTGAGGGGATTTTTAATAGTGTGTTGCTAAAAAAAATGTCCCAATAAAATGATAAAATACCGTCCTCCGTGTGCTTGTTTGGCTTTTCTACTATTTGATTCAAAGATGACATTGCAATGAAATTACCTGAAGAATCATATTCTACATAATTTGAGCTTAAAAAAACGTAAAACACGATAATATGAGAGTTGTTATAAATATTTTTAAAATCAATTTCCAGTTTTCATTGGTCCAGGAGCAAACATTGCTTATCTGATGGTCGTAAGCCAAACAAGCACTAAGGGGACAATACATACGTGCCAAATATACACAAATTGAAAATTTTCTAATTTAAATCTGAAACGCTATTCTGCTAAATTATTTACACTTTAGATCCAAGTCGGAGCTTCCTAGCGCTTGCGAAAGATTTCCATAGATAAAAAAATTACAGTACATCTTATTTTTGGACACAAATCGCTATCTCGTCGCCCTAAGGTCGTAAGGAATTTATCAGAATTATCCTGGTTAGTAAGGTCCACTTGTCCACTTGTCACTTGTCTATCTTTCCACTAACCACTGTTTTCTTCTGAAATAGCTTGTAGCGTACCGTACTGAAATTTTTACCCCAAGATAAATGTTTACATTGGCCGGAAGAAATTTCCCTCACGCGCTACAGTGTGTACACGGCCTATTGTTTGTCGAATATTTGTAATTATATTTTAAACCTCATTTTGTTTGCGGCTTTAGAAAGTTTGACACAGCACTGCCAAGTTGTTCACAAAATTTTAATTTCAATTTTTCGGATCATCCCGACGGAGTACTGAGTATATTTTTTGGACACCCTGAAAATTGAATTTTGAATAGTTGTTTCAAGTTTTTTTTTCTATAAATCTTACGAAAAGTTTGCAAATACTGTAGATTCAAATATTTCTAGTTATTATGTATTACAAGAGATTACCCTAAATTTTTTTTTTTACTTGTTTTATTAAATTAACGCCAACGCGTACAAATCAAAATCTGATGTGTCAATAAAAATCCGAGAACGTTATTGGCAATCTTTTGAACGTAATAGGGTACTGATCCCTCTAAAGAACTGCAATCCGTATTTATAGAATGACTAAAGTCTAGTCTAGCATGTACCAGACCATACGGGAAGCTTCTCGAGCGGACGCTTCGATCAAATACGAATAGGTACACCTACCAAAAACTTACGCGTATACACACATATACGCAACTCGCAACTAAGCTACACATATAGTGTAACTTCTTGCCGCGTTATCCCCGAAGGGGTCGCATGTGGCGAGTTGAACCTATTTATTTTTACAGGTAAGGGGGCCGGCCTCACCCCAACCACTTTCAGTTGAAGTGGGGGGCTCCCAGCTCCCGGGGGGGAGCTGGTTCGCATTTCTTGTGAAGGCTGAGTAAACCTTAAGATCGAACCCTTGCTCTCGGCATGGAATGCTAACATTCTACCAATTGAGCTATCGACCTTTTTACGAGCATGGTCGTCGTCGCTACAGGGCGCCAATTCTCAAGCAAGACCCAGTTGCTGTAAGGCTGGATGGACCTTTGGTGACCGGTCATTGGTAAAGGTTTTATGAATTTTTCAACCCAGCGAAGAGCAAATTTGAAAATATAAATGGTATATTTTTTGCGGGATTTGAACCCACAACCTTCCATTCAGAGTCCGAAGTGTTACCACTGAACTATGGACCGGTCTCATAAACTCATACATTCCTAACAAAAACCCCATCTCAGGATCTGTGAAAGCTAGCATATTTTCTTGTGAATCACAGGTAGAAATATATAAATTAGAAGTATAACAAAAGAAAGAGATGATGTTTTAATAATTTAATACAAATTTATTCTCAGTTTAATGAAGATTTCCCTAACAATTATCTTTTACGGGCAAAATCTTAGCTTCTAAGAATTGACTTCTACTAATTGCCTCCACTCTGGGTGTTGAACCGTTTGTTTTAATAATCTTGTCTTGTAGTCGGTTATAACAACCTTCCACTGACGTGCCTGCTTCTGCAATAAGTACTTCCGAGAAGTGTGCGAAATTTTGTGTAGGTGAGCAATTTAAATGTTTCTGCGAATTAATGTTCAACAGATACTTAATGTCAGATATTAATTAATCAATGTTAAAAATACAAATGACAATTAAAAAAATACTCTTTTTTCGACATGTTTTCATTCAAATGTACGTCTAGTATATTTTTAATAAAAGTTTTTGAAATAAACACGGAAACGGAAAATCATTTCTGACACCCTCGGTGGTTCCGGTCGATAGCTCAGTTGGGAGAGTGCTTGCAATCTACCCCGTGAGCTCGGGTTCGAATCCCACCGAGGAGAGTGTCAGAAATGATTTCCCGTTTCGGTGTTTATTTCAAACCCCATAATAAAAATACCGGCAAGGTTTACTCAGCCTTCACAAGAAATGAGTACCAGCCCCCTCGGGAGCTGGGAAACCCCCACTTCAACTGAAGTGGTTGGCGTAAGGCCGGCCCCCTTACCTGTAAAAATAAATAGGTTCAACTCGCCACATGCGACCCCTTCGGGGATAACGCGGCAAGAAGTTACACTTTATGTGTTGCTTAGTTGCGTTTTTTTTTTTTGCGTCGGCTGGATTCGTACCCGAGACTTCAAACTGATGATGAAACTACCCACACGATTGACATAAGTGCATCCTTTTCACTCAGTATAAAGTCGTTATACTAACGTTAAAAATACCGGTCCATAGACCAGCTTGTATTCTAGTATACAGCATTACCTTAACCCTTCTTAGTTCAACTTTAGCGGAGCTCCTTGTTGGTCTTTGCGCTTTGTTCGGAGCACGAGTGTCGCCGAAACTCTGGCGAGTATTTATTTACTCGCGACCTCATATTTGATTAAATATCCGCTTGTTGGTTCTGCACACTTTTGGCAAATGTTTGAGTCCCGTACCACGCCTTGTTGCACGTGTGTCTGCCATTGATTTTAAATTTCGCAACGTTGCGAAACGCTCCCCAGAGTCCAATGAATGTGGAAATGAGTGAAAAATAATTTAAAAAATCGTGCCTAAATTGTAAAATTTGTCGTTTTTATGTCTACATTTATTAACGCATTTTTTGAAGTAGCGTAATTCACACAAAAAATAAGCATTATTATTCCTTATTATTCACAATCATAGGTTGGTATGCGGCTGACCACCCATGCTGTAAAAATGGTTCACTTTGCCAATGTCACCCATGTCTCAGGGAAGGACGGCAAGAGTTGCAGGGTGTATGCACCATTTGAGGTTTGGTTTTTATGTTGTAGGTTCACATGTGGCATGTGCAAGCGCGAACTTGTGCGTGTCTGGTTTTGAAAATGCATGTAATGTGAATCTTCAATGTAACATATCTTTGCAACTTAGATTAGATTAGATTAGATATCATTCCCAATCGCATGAAGATATCCAGTCAGGCGAAATAGGTTGGAGAATTCGATTCCTCTTCACTAATCTATTTAAAATAATATATTCGGTCGATAGCTCAGTTGGTAGACCGCAGCTTATATTTATAAGTGACCAAGGCCTATTCTCGCGTGTTCGAGACGCCTCTAGAGTGGATATCTCCACAGATTGCGAGAAGTACAAGGTACAAAATATCATACACTCGCGTCTACACACACACATACACAGCAAGTAAACACCCTTAGGCACACAATCACAAAAACATGTAGGCATAAACCTATTCATTCGTAGTAATATTTTCAAATATGCTGTTCGCTGACTTAACAATTCATTTAAAAAACAGACCGGTCTCTAGTAAGGTTCATCCAGCCTTACAGAAAATGGGTCTTGCTGGAGTGATGTTTTCCGGGATCTGTTGCCGTGGTCTGTGGGAGCTGGAGCTTCCGGACGTTTCGCCCATTTCTACGATGGGCTTCTTCAGCGTGAAGTATGATGATGATGATGATCTTGATGAGAACTGTTCACAGTTCTCCGCAATGTCAAAGTTCGGCGCAATGTCAACCTGCGAGAAAAGTTCAACAAAAAAGAACAACAAAATAAAATGTATTATTATTATTTTATTTTTATCTCTGCAACTTAGATCATAGATTAAGATGCAGGTATAGATAATATTTATTGCACTTTTTCTCACAACTGTTTGTACAAAAGTCCCGCCGTGTTTTGTGTCATCATAAACAATGACATCTTTTCCAAAGTTTGTTTCAAGTTGTTTCAACGAGTCAAGAAAACCCTCGCAACTCTCTTGCAACATCACAACTAAAACATTTAACGTTGAAACTCAACCTAAGCGTTTCACTGAAAGCGGTTCCATCATAGAATGACGCAGTGGCAAAACATCACAAGGTAAGACATCACATGACAGAACCACACAATGACAGTACTTCAAATGACAAAACATCACAAGAAAGTACATGACAATGACAAAACATCACAAGGTAAAACATCTTATGACAGAACAACACAATGACAGTACTTCAAATGACAAAACATCACAAGAAAGTACATGACAATGACAAAACATCACAAGGTAAAACATCTTATGACAGAACAACACAATGACAGTACTTCAATTGACAAAACATCACAAGAAAGTATTTCTATATTCTATAATCTAAGTTGCAAGGATATATTCATTCAAAGCTCTCAGATGTATGCCCACAAACAAACACGTGTAGATCGCGCTTACAAATGCTGATTGTGTACTTACAAATAAAATCCAAACTCAAATGAACATAAGCCCTGCAACTCTTGCCGACATTCCCTGAAACAGGGGTGACATTGGCAAAGTGAACCATTTTTTACAGAATGGGTGATCAGTCTCATACCAACCTATAAGTCAAGGAATCATGAAAATATATTCATCACAATGAAAAAATATCACATGACAAAACATCACAAAACAGAAAAACACCACAAAAGGCTTGACAAAAAGTGATACACGAGAAAATGTAACCCATGCATATATTATTTGGTAATGCATATAAAAAAAAATTACGCCCCCGATTATCATTATTAGATAAAAAAAAATAAGTAAGCTGCACACAAAGATAAACTTTTTACCGCGTTATCCCCGAAGGAGTAGCATATGACGTGTGGAAGCAAAATAAATGTTGGTGTTGTTTGTGATTTTTGACAAGGGATGTTTTTTCACGTGCCGTTTGAAGTAGATATGTTCTGTTTGATGTTCTGTCATGTGTAGTTCTGTCATGTATCGTTATATCATGCGTCGTTTTGTCACTGTGCCGTTCTAGACAGTCGCCACTGAAAACGTAAAGAGAGTACAACGCTCACTAGAGGTACTTTCTTTGTTTCCATACATACTCGTATTCTTTTAAACTCTGTGTTTAAATTTCAACGTAATGCTTTACACTTAGGATACTGGTATAGGTACTCAATAATAGTAAATACCAACTTGCCTTGCAGTCCGTTGAAAGCTGAACTTTTGTTCTGCGCCTGGTTGTAGGCAATCCGCGCAACGCATTGAAAACAAATCCTGAGACGAATATTCAGTATCTTAGTTCTTTCTATGACGGATATGACCTCTGCGACACTGAAAAAAGTGTCATAGACCCTTACGGGGCTATTCTTAGACATTTTAATCTTCGGTTGAGCCCACGCTTTGACAAACTAATGATGCCTGGGCTGAAAGTTTTAATCACCACGGTCATTCCTACTAACGGAATTTGGTTATACATGTATGAAGACAAATCAGCTGTTCACTTGCGGCCATCTTGGATTGACAGGTCTTCATACAAATGCATCATTAGTTTGTCAAAGCGTGGGCTCAATCGAAGACTAAAATGTCTAAGAATAGCCCCGCTAGAGTCTCTAGAATCTAGGGAGTCTCCCGCACAGGATTTATTAAAAAAAACTGATTTAATTCAATCTTATTCTATGAAAGAGTAGGTAAATTTTATAAATTGATTATTTAAAGGTAAGTTTACTTTGCCAATATCCCCCCTGCTTCAGGGAAGGTCGGTAAATGTTGCAGGCTCTATATTCATTTGACCCCCCATGGTGTTAACACTTTTTTGCCAATGCCACCCTGGTTTCAGGGTTGGCAGGAGTTGCTAAGTTTATGCTAATGTGATGCTTCGTTTATTTTGTATATGCACATGGTGTGTAACCGTGAACATACGCGTGCCTGCTAGTGGGCATGCATTAAATATTAATATATTAAACTTTTAAGAGTTTGTGTATTTACACTGTGAAAATTGATTTTTATGAGGAATTATAAAAGTAAAAAAAAACACAGAGTTCTATTTTCACAAATTGAGTATACCTCAAGAGTTTCCACGTGAAAATGACGTAAGCAAAACGAAAGTACTCGAGGTGAAAAAAAAACTCGATTTATGAAAATAAAACTGTGTTTTTTTTTATTTACATAATTCCTTTTATCAATATATCATTGGAACTTAAATTATAGATAGACTCTATCAAATAGTTTTTTCCCAACTCGTTCGGACCTCAATATACGTATCTGTTACAGGGTCTGTGCATTATATTATAGGCAGTAGAGGGCCGACTTTTATCCCTCTATTGGGTGCTTCAGTTGTTAGTTGTTTCAATAACCGTATCGTATCGACGTAACGACCGTGCGTTGTAGCGCCGTAAGGGATGTTTATTTTTATCGATACGCCACTGGGGGAAATACAAAAACGAAAAAAACTCCAAACAAAAAACTAACAATTTTTGTAGTGATTATACTATTCAATGCCATGTTAAAATGCGTGCTTCCTTGAAATTTTTGCAATTGCAGCAAAAAGACAATTTAATTATTTAAGTATTTTCAGTATGTTCATATTTTTCGCAAAAACTTTTCACACTATAAAAATCAGCTTCTTGCTAGACTTAACAATGTATTATTCTGTAATTAAAAAAAGAAAATATTTCCAAAATAAAGCATTAAACAATTTTTTTTACTCGTTTGATTTTTTCATCACAGTCACTCTTTAACTTAGACCATACGGCCTCATTTATTAGATTGGCTGAATCCAAAACCAGAATTAAACCAGCTTATTAGTATGGGAAACCTTTTTATGAAGAAGGCAGATAAAGTTTAAGAAACAAAAACGACAGGTTTAGGATATAAAACGCTCTTAACACAACTGTGCTTAGTAAAACTGGTATTTAAATCATTGGACCAAACAAAGCGTGCATTAGTTTGGTATTTGTAATCCTCGAGGGGCAATTACCGGTCATAATGGGTTAGCCATGCCGGGTAAGGCTCACATGGATAGCTATCCATCAATTTACACCGACAATCTGTAAGCGCGCGCGTTGTCCGTGTAAACGACGAATCATGTCGCGATCGGAAGGTGTGTATGCTCAAAGCCTCCTCATACGTATGTATGTGTCAGAAGGACCCACATCACATGGACGCTTACTTTGGACCGGTCCGTAGTCCAGGTGGTAACACTTCGGACTCGTAACTGGAAGGTCGTGGGTTCGAATCCCGGAGTAGCACAAAAAATATACCATTTATATTTTCAAATTTGCTCTTCGCTGGGTTGAAAAATTCATAAACCTTTACCAAAGACCGGTCATCAAAAGGCCCCATCCAGCCTTACAACAACTGGGTCTTGCTTGAGAATTGGCGCTTTCTACAGCGACGACCAAGCTCGCAGAGGGCTCTTGAGGTGTGATGCACACAAAAACAGCGCTCACCAAATAAATCAGCCTAATTTAAATTTTTATTTTTGTAATATAAAGCTATATTTTTTCTAAAATGGCAAAGGCCACAAAACAAGAACCTCTAGGTCATAGGCGTGCCCATGACTCTAAAAGTAAGTGGTTCGATGTTACTGAAGCTAATAGCATACCTCCAGTGTTGTGTATGCTCAAACCCTCCTCACACCCGTTGTGCATGTATGTGTCAGAAGGACCCACAGCACATGGACGCTCATACAAAGCTGTATATATTCTCAAGTGGTGGAAAGTCTTCCCATAAAGTAAAAGCAACGGCACGACTTAACAAGAACCACTAGGTCAGAGGCGTGCCCATGACTCTAAAAGTGAGTAGTTCGATGTTACTGAAGCTAGTAGCATACCTCGGGTGGCATTCCTTGTGAGATTGTTGATAGATAGCGGGAGCGTGAAGAATAAAATGAAAATAATAAGAGAAAAAAAACTAAGGACAGGATTACTGAGAATCCGCTGCGAATGCAGCTTGCAAAGGGAAGCACAAAACCGCTCAAAGGCGTAAAAAATGGTGTGTGGTGCCTCCATAATGCTATGTGAGAAATCACTAATCTAATCTAATCTAATCTAAGTTGCAAAGATATGTAACATTGGGGATTCACATTACATGCATTCTCACAAGCTCAACAGTGGAATGGTCTGATGATGATGATGATTTCTTTTGAGCGCCGTTTCGTGATGTGGTCACTCCAAGGTTACTTGTACAAATAATGCCAGAAATTTTCTTGTCTTCAGTGCATTCCGTAACTTCCCATGGCCCTCTATCTCTCTCATTCAATTGAATACATTTTGCAAACAAATGATGTAAAGGAGAGTGAAGAAGATTTGATAAAATATTCTTTTGTCAACCAGTTTACTGTCAGCATAATAAATCAAACAGAGGTGTGAAAGTGTCCTTCAAACATTTTGAAAGTCACTTTTGTTTTTTAATATGAATAAATGAAGAAAAAGGGGGGCCGAGCTCAAAGAGATTTTGATATCAATGATTTTTTTTCAGCGCGAAAATAAAATAAAATATTCTGTTTATCTCCCGAGCGAGACTTTTGTCTTGGAAATGCATTGTATTTTAAAAGAAAGAAATGAAAAAAAAATTCAGTTTTTATCGAATATCTCTTACTTTGACAGATTTTTTTGTCAATTTTGTTACAAGCAAAAAAATCACAGTGTATATCATAGACACAAAGTTAAAAAAAAAAGTGTTCTCACTTGATTATGTCAAAAATGTTGAAAGTTCTAGCATTGATCAGACGCAAATGTCCAGTACACAAACACTGTTCTCGTGAAATACCCTCTGTTGGAGAACGGATAAACAAGCACTAAGGTGACGACACGTGTAAGTTCACGTTTGCCGTTTTTTCTTTAACAGCGGTTGGAAAATGGTATTTAAAGCAAGAGTTGCAAATGGCAAAAGTTTACTGTTTTTATTAATCCTATTCATTTGCTTCCTATACTTAATTTCTTACTATATTTAATTTTGTCAATCTTTCATCAAACATTCTTTTTAACGTACACGACCATCTCATCCCAATTTTTTTTTACATTTTTTGTTCAAGTCAATATGCGAAATTGTGTCAGAATCATAAATGTCCAGTCGGCAGTGTTGTTTTTTTTTTGAATCCCGGGCGGCGCAGACCCGGCCCACCAACAGACGGACACGTGCCACCGGAAGTCCCGGGATTGAGTTCTTGGCCGGCCAGTCGAGTCTCATTAGGCCGAGGGAAATGAAAAGCCCGCGTCCAATCGCAGCTCACCCCGTCGCAATTCATTTCTCTCTCTCCCTTATAATGTTTCACTTTTTATGACTGTCATTTCGTATGGTAAATGTACTGTAATCGAATTCCATCGGACATTTTTTTAACGCCTGACACTACTGTACTAGGGATGTTATGGATAATATAAAGTTTCGGATATGTGTACGGATATGTACAGATTTCGTCATAATATTATTTTGGTTTCAAATACAATACGGATATTGAATTATTTCAAATATCTATTAGCTTTGGTAAAGGATATTATAATTTTAAGGAATTTCAAAAGTATTATACCTGCAAATAAAAGTATAAGTTTTATGACTTTATGAGTAAGTAGGTATAATTTTGTTTTTTTCACAAATTGAGCATATATTTCACCTTCAACAATAGGACACCTCTTGAAAATAACGTGAGCAAATCGAAAGTACTTGAGGTAAAATTAATGCTCAATTTGTAAAAATAAAACTCTGTGCTTTTAAATTTTTTTTATTTACCTTCTCATAAAAATGAATTACGCAAATTACTGTAAATACGCAAACTCTAAAATGCTGAACTTTATGTCTTTCAGTTTCTATCATTAAATTGTAATTTTAATAATCAGAACTGTAATGTAACCCAGAAATGACTTACTTATCATGTAACAGGTAGTATGGCATGTTTTATTTAGACTCCACCGTTATCCGAAACATTAATAGGGATCTGATTCGATTTCGGATACGAAACTGTATTGTTTCAGATGCACGATAGTTTCGGTTATGGATATCTGCATCCTTAACCGAAACCACCTCAGCTCTGCACTCCTTCTTTAAAACTCCAAGTTAACACTCAATCGAAGCGTTTTCTAAAAAAGCAAAACACTCAATAGATGCATTGTTTCCCTTTACATACATTTTTTGCTTAACTCAATGCTTGAGTTTATATATATTTTTTTGTAGGTTGGGGGCACTGTTAACACCTTTTTTTTGACACATTTTTTTCGCGAATCATTTCCTCTTTCATAAAATATTTAAAGGGTGATAGAATATTCGTTTTGTACTTAGCTCTTTTTTATGGTAATTTGCGATTTATTATTCCCTTTCAAACATTGTATATCACCTGAACAGCCCGCCCTGCATTCAATTATTCATAAATGAACCAAATTCAATGAACATATTATACCTGGACAAAATTTTATACCTTTGAAAAAATCTTTCTTATGGAATCCTGGAAAACATTTCTTTGAGACATAAAAAATACATGCAAATATTTTCCCCCTTCACAAAAAGATGCATTAAATATTAAAATTTCAACTAAAATTATTGTATTTTAACACTATACAGGACAGAAAAATTGATTATATTTTGTATGGTTTCGTGTATTAACACTGAAAATTCATATTTGATTTCAATAAAATTCTACCTGAATTTTACTTTATATCCCTAAAGATGGTCGAGGGATCGAAAACGTTCGTTTATATTAATAAAATTAAAAAATAGAGTTTTAGTAGAATTGTTTTGGTTCTATAAAATTCAATAGAGATTAAAATTGATTTTCAAATTCCGATGTTGAACGAACTGTCCCGTTGTGTTACAACCAAAGTCCTCAAAAGAAACCCTTGTTTTACGGTAAACGGAAATGAACAAAAAATATATATCGTGTTTGCTTCTTAGAATGACATATCCGTTTAAAAAAACCATAGTTCAAATCCAAAAGTGTACAGCCAGATTTCCTGCAATTTTTTTATATACGAGTATTTCGAATTTTTCATTTCAAGTGTATTTGTCCTCAAAATGTGTATTGTTATTATTTGTAACAGTGTTTTATGAAAATTACTTCAAAAAATTCACCGTCAAGTTTCCTAGTATGTATTTAAATTTGAATTCCACTTGTAAATTGGATGCTACTTCACAAAACACACAATTTTCGAGCTCCATTTCAGCATCCAGCTGCAGGTACATGCTGAAAAATTAACAGATTTCATCAATATCGGATGCACGCGTGGAATCTTGGACTAGATTAAATTCCTGTAAAGCCTCCCTTTGAGGGCGCGTATAGGGTTTCGCCTCCCAGCTGCCTGTTGCAAAATAATATTGCCTTTGGGCCATTCGATGCACGTCAGGCATTGTGTATTGCCGGTAGCATATTTCAGACAGTTGCACTGACAACCCATCCCCAGACAGCTCGTCCATGGACAAATTGATCACAAGAGTTTGTCCACACGACATTTCGGTCACATACAATATATAGTCCACAGACAGCTCCGTCACAGAAAATGTCATTTAAACAAAACAACCGTTACAGTTCCGTTGTCCAGTCGATAGCTCAGTAAAATGCTTGCATTCCATGTCGAGAGCTCGGGTTCAAATCTCACCGAGGGTATCAGAAATAGTTTCCCGTTTCGGGTTTTTTTTTTCTAAACCCGTTAACTGTTTCGGGTTTCTTTTTAAAACTCGAAATGAAATACCAGCAAGTTTTACTCAGGCTTTTCAAGAAATGAGTATCACCCCGTTGTGAGCTGGGAAATGTGAGCTGGGGTGTGGTTGTAAAAATAAATAGGTTTCACTGGCCACATGCAAAAACTCTCGAGGATAGCGAAGATAGTTGCGTTATTGTCTTACAAAGGTTTTTTAGAGGACAAGTTTTCTGTGATGAAGCTGTTTTTGGACCTATATTGTACATAACTGAAATGTCAGGACCGAAAAGTCGTTTGGAGGAACTGTCGTTTGACCAACTTATCTGTGATAGATGAGTCTGTGGACAAGTTATTTGTGGCCAACTGACCGAAAAGCTGTGTGGACCAACTGTTGTTTAACCAACTTATCTGTGACCGATGAGTCTTTGACCGATTTGCCGTGACACGATTTTAGACCTACACGGGGCTGATCAGTGTTCCGCCCCTGGCTGACTAATCAGTTGTTGCAGGTATTTGTGTGGCCGTAAATCATGGGCGAAGCCTTCGGGCGGGCTTACATTATCCTCTCCTGATGGTGAGCTGTGTCTTGCAACAATGATCGGATTGCAGCTTCAAATTATCAGCATTAAAATTTGTTAATACCACAGATAAAGCTCCCACAATAATATACTAACAAAAAAAGTTCCTGAATTAAAGGTTGGTATGAGGCTGACCACCCATTCTGTAAAAAATGGTACACCTTGCTTACACTTGGTTACACAGTTTCAGGGAAGATCGACAAGAGTTGCAGGGCTTATACTTACTTTTCGTATGGCTGGCAAGCGCAACAAATTTCTTGGCCATTGGGCCGCGTCAGATGCGAAGATCCAAGCCCTCTATCCACTTCCCTGCTCCTGGCATGGCTTCGTGGAGGTCTTTCAGGCCAGGAGGGTGTCTTCTGATGGGGCACTCCTCCAATATGTGCCGGACAGTCTGCTAGGGCTTATGTTTATTTGAGATTGGGATTTGTGTTGTAAATCCACTTGCGGCATGTGTAAGCGCGAACTTATACGTGCCTGTTTATGGAAATGCACTTAATAATATTAATCTTAAATGTTTATACATCTTTGCAACTTAGATTAAAGATTACAGAAACGCTGAAACTTAGAAAAAAAGAGAACATCAAGTCAAATGTAACACCATGTCAAATGTAACATCAACTCGAATGTTACATCAAGTTTAATGTAACATACGCCAAATGTAACCCTTTAAACTTTAAACTTTACACACATGATCTTAGGTGATTCCAAAACTAATAACAAAGACCGCTTCCCGAGGCGGGCTGGTGCACCGCCATCAAGTTGTATCGAGCCGAGAACAATTTGCACTGGGGCGCATTAGCGAGACAAAGAGCCCCTGGTTGCATTCATGCACCAGCCCCACAATGGGGGATCGGATCCGAGGAGGCTCGCCTGATTTGCATTATTGCGTACACGATATGCACAGAACAGACTGCTTAAACCGCATCTGCCGTCACAAACCTTTGACTGTGCTTTTGGTTTTTTGTAAAATTTTTGGCAGTTAGAGCCCGTTCCCACTTGTCGGGTGTCGGATCCGTATATTCATCGGAGGTTCCATTCGCAGGACTTTTCGGACAAAATCGGTTTCTGACAAGTGGGAATAGCTTCATACATAATGTTCTGCTACTGGAACCTCCGATTAATATACGGATCCGACACCCGACAAGTGGGAACGGGCTCTTACGTGTTGAGCTGGACAACTAATGTTCGTTTGTATTTACGCTGACAATAGACTTGAGCTTGAATGTTAAGATCTGATTCGTCTATGAGCCCGTTCGCACTTGTCAGGTGTCGGATCCGTATATTAATCGGAGGTTCCAGTGGCAGAACATTATGTATGGAGCTATTCACACTTGTGGGAAACCGATTTGGTCCGAAATGTTCTGCTACTGGAACCTCCGATGAATATACGGATCCGACACCCGGCAAGTGGGAACGGGCTCTAAGGGCCGGTCTTATAAACATCCGTTAGTTCAATGTCGTACCAAATTTACCGAAATATAATACAAACGTCACATTTTTCGTCTTATAAGAATCCGTTTGTTTTATTTTCGTAAAAGTTACCGACAGATCTAACCGACAGCCGACCCACCGATTAATGGCAGATACCAGCCGGTTAATTAAGGTTTGAGGTTAGGTCAGCTGTCAAAGAATTGTTTCTTTGCGGTGAGTTTTGCGTGTCATTGGACTACTACACTCTATCCTGTTGAAGATAATTTCTTCCGAAAGTGATAGATAATGCATTAAAATTGCGCTGTCTTAGTCGTTTTCGTATTTGTCAAAAGCAACTTTAGGTTATGTTTCGTCTTTGACAGCAAACGGATGACGTATGTTCATGAATGCACGTAAAAAATCATCGAATATACGAGTGCATTATTGAGAACTAACGGACGGTTAAAAAAGCTTTATAGGACGACCATCGGTAAGATCAGTCCGTCAACGTCCATCCGTTAGTAACTTGCCGAGATACTTACGGATATTTGGTCTCTCGTTTATAAGACCGGCCCTAAGTCAGCATTTATCGAATAATAATATATGGACTCTTTACAGCGTCATTTCGTGGGACTAGCGACACCAAGGCCGCTTTTATGTGTTGAAGCTTCTCTTAAATACATGTGTCTTAAGCAACTTCATGACACCAACAATGCTGGTGATATAAACCTCTCGAAATTACTATCAAAAGGGTCTCAAGGTTGACCATGCGTTTGCTTTGTTTTCACGACAAATCGTTTTCAAACAACCCGTCCACATACACCTTTCAATTCGGCCATACAACAGTTCATCCTCACAGCTTCTCGGTCAACGACATTCCGGTCACATCCAATATATTGTTTTGTTTTAAGGGTTCAAATCTTAATCTAAATCTAAATCTAAGCTGCAAAGATATGTATCATTTGAGATTCGTATTAAATGCATTCCCACAAGCAGACACGCATAATTTCGCGCTCACACATACCGCATGTGGACCTACAATATAAAAAAACTCAAATGAACATAAGCCCTGCAACTATTGCCGACCTTCCCTGAAACAGGGGTGACATTGGCAAAGTGAACCATTTTTTACAGGATGGGTGGTCAACCTCATACTAACTTATCAGTCAAGGAATGTCTTCAAATTAAAAAAAAACTGGTCTTCTTACAGGATATTTATTTTACACTAGATTTATTTAACAATTTATATTTATTGTTCACAATTCACTTTTATGGTTTAGCAATAAAATTAACATTTATTTCACAGTTGGTTTGTTGTTCACTTACACTGTCGTATATAGACTGACTGCTGCAAGCCGTTTGCGGCTTTTTATATTCCATAGATAGTATTTACTAAAAGCCAATTTTGCTGGAACCTTCCAGAACGACGGTCTTCTAAAAACTTCCAGTACATAAATTTGAAAATCTCTTTACCCTAGGTACTTGTAATAATTAATCCTACTTTTATACACTCTTATCAGCTATTAATGATTTACCTACCTTATTATTTATAATTATTTGCTATTTACATAACAATATGCATGGTCTGCACACAGTTCTATCACAGAAAACCTGCTCTCCCTTAAACTAGTGTAATCACTATAGTTTTCTGTGATGGAGTGGTCTATGGTCCTATAATGGATGTGACCGAAATATCGTTCAACAAAAAGTCGTGTGGATAAACTATCGTCTGACCGATTTGTCCATGGGTGATCTGTTTTTGATCGATAGCACGGTTTGGTTTCACTGCACTTAGAATATGAACAGAGGTTCTGAGTGCAACTATGGATGTGAATAAGCATAATGTGCATTGATATTAATGCACTTCTGTTGCACTAGTGATATAGAGACCACGTAGCTAAGCAAAACGATTGTTGAAGACATGAAAACATGTTATGAAGTTGACACAACACAGATCGATGGAAAAGTATTGACTTGCACTTGAGTTTTGAATTGTTCTTTCTATTTTTTTCAGGGCTTAAATGTGTGAGATTTTATACTTTATTAAAAAAAATAAGTTTTTGTGTATTGACTTTATGAAGATAAAGAGAAAAAAGTTTTTCTTCACAAGTTGAGTTTATATTCAACTTAAATAAAGTCCATGTTAGCCTCTGAAGATGAACAGATAAAGTCCTGAGGCTAATTTCTGGAGATAGACGTTCAAGGGTATTTAATTTCAAGGGTGACATTGGTTCACTTTGCCAATGTCACCCCTGTTTCAGGGAAGGTCGGCAAGAGTTGCAGGGCTTATGTTCATTTGAGATTGTTTTTTTTATATTGTAGGTCCACATGCGCCATGTGTAAGCGCGAAATTATGCGTATCTGCTTGTGGGAATGCATTAAATATGAATCTCAAATGATACATATCTTTGCAACTTAGATTTAGATTTTAGATGGATAAATTTTGATAGCGCTTAGGCAATGCAACTCAAAAAAATGTTAAAATAAAAATATTTGTTTTATAGAAAAACTATTTACATATTTAATTTCAATGCTAAAATAAGGCGTTTTAAATTTATTATTTTCACAAATATCTCCTAAAATGTAAGGTTCAGTTTATAAATCATCTAGAAAGTTTCAAGAAAATTGTTGCAATTTTTTCATAGTCTATTTATTCAATGAATGAAAACTCATCTTTTCCCTCGTTTAAGCGGCCAATAAATTGAGCGTTTTTACCCGCTAAAACTGGAGTAAAAAGCGCCTATTAGCCAGTAATTTCATAGTCTTGCACCGTGCATATAGTTATTGTGTTTACCCGCCGCGTACAAAGTTGTTTGGCAGCTACACGGAAGATTGCTTTTTCTGCATGCTCATGACGTAGCTTGTCCTAGGAACTCAACCCGCGAACGAACACTATCGTTTTTTAATAATAAAAAAAAAGAAGGGATTTGTAATATTTTTTCTTATAAACTTTGCATACTGTAAAACAAAAATTCTAATGCACACACATGTATGTATGTATTTACTTTATTTTTTTGATAAATTGAATACTAAAAATTTCAAAAGTGCGTTCACGAATGGAACCTGCAGAGTAAGAATCAGAGAAGAGTGTGAATGAAGAAATTGATGAATGTTGAAGAGATGAAAGAGATGCAAGGACAGGAAAAAGTGGTGGAAAAAAAAGTTCATTATTGAAGTTTTTTGTTGTTGTATTTAGTCGTTATTTGCTCGAATGCATTTTGTATAACAAATTTGGTATTTAACGTTTCTTTCTATGTATTTGTTGTAAAAGTTTTGTTTTGTAAAATCTACTATCAAATGAGAAATGTTTAAAATAAAGAAAATTAAAACTTACCAACTTTGTACAGGTCGCTTACTTACTGTAGCAAATATTTAGAACCCTTGCACTTCACGGGTTAATCCAAACGCGAGCACACATTTTTTACCCAATTCTGAAGGTAAACATTTGCAGAAATCCCCGCGCATCCTCGTGCATCTCCGGGCATTTCCGTGCATCCGCGGCGCATCACTCCACCTTGGCGCAAATAAAACTTGCATGCCATGCAGCGATAAATTGCTCCCGCCTACCCTAAGGCTTATGTGCTCCTACCCCCTATAGGAGGACTCCAACCCTAAGGTCTACCCTAAGGCTGTAGGAGGGCGCGGCCCCTTAGGCGTACCCTAGCACCCTGTTGCGCCAAGGGTAGAGCTCTACTACCCTCTACGAGCTAGAACTCTCTACGATTCATCTCTGCCTGCGACTTATTTCCACGCTAAAATGTAGTTCAAATTGTAAACCAACTTGGAAATGAAAACTACGATGGTTTCTTGAGTGCAGTAAGTAAAAATAGTCTGCTCTGTAAGGGTTGTTTGAATTTTGCAAAGTTTTTTTTAAGGAATCCTGTGTGGAAGATTCCCTAGATTTCAAATACTTTAAAGGTTTTAAGTTTTAAAGGAACCACACTCGTTCTAGTGTCGCAGATGTGTTGGTGATGTGGCGGTTGATGTCTTGAAAGTTTGTAGCAGGGCTGTTTGCTGCGTAGTGCTGTGTTGTATGTTGCGTTGAAAAGACAATAGACCACGATACCCGGTAGAAAAATTTAAAGAATCAGATTCGAAATAGGTTTTATTCTTAATATTATATTATTCACATTTCAAGAACTATTGTGTAGTATCCAAGGGAAATTGTAAGTTTTGTCGATAGGTTAGTTCGGAGAATGCTTGTGTTCCATGCCATAGTGTTAGGGTTCAATCCCATTTCTGTTTTTTTAACCAAATATAAGCCGATCCCGTTATATGTAAAAATAAAAAAAAGGTTTCATGCGCCACATGCAACATTTTCAGGGGCAACGCGTTAAGAAGTTGCAGTAAACGTTCAGCTTAGTTGCAATAAAATGTTTAAAATTACTACCGACATTTAACACCACCTATGCAAACGTTATGTTTTCAAAAACCGTCTGTGGATATTTATTTATAGTAAATTTAATCAGAAACAAATTTATTCCATTTCTATTTATTTCAAAATAAACTGTATTTTCTTTCAATTTTCCTTACACGAAATCTCAATTTTTCACATCTAAACCCAGCTCATTTTTTTGTTCACTACATCATTTAAATTTGCATGTTTATACGTTAATGCGAAGCGATTTGCCCAAAGCACCGAATCACCGTGAAACGTCTCACGGTACACTTTTAAACGCCAGTAAATATGTAAATAATTGAATTCGATTTGGATATCCACCGCCGGATCGCGAGGGGATGGATTTTTTCTCCCCTCTCGAACAAATTGGGTCGCCTGTATAAGGGAAGCTTCGCCGTCACAACCTATTTGCCTCAGCCGCTCTTACAGCCGCTCTTACAGCTATATAACCGCCCGCCGAGGGAGCATTGGTTCCCATCCCTTACACAGAGCCTGTAATTTCTTTTCATTTGAATTAATTGCAAATATTCCAGGTTGAATGGTTATCTTTATAGGGTTAATGCCTGGATAAGGTGGTTTTAAGAAATCCAGAGTGCATTATTTTAAATCGTTGACTTTCGAGGATATATATTTAATTAAATTGATTGTAGATTTTTTTAAGTATTAAAAAAATTGAAATGGTAAAACATGGTTTTAATTCACTTTATTCTGTTTGTTTTTGCTCGAACATTTTCGCCTAATGAGGCATCTTCAGGAGCAGAATGGTAGATTTATTATTTTGACAGTTGTAAGAAATGGGTATATCTATTATCATTTAAGATGGACCAGCCTGTATTCTAGTGGTAACGCTTCGGATTTGTAAATGAAAGGTCGTGGGTTTGAATCCTGGCGGAGCACAAAAACAAACCATTTATATTTTCATCTGTGCTCTTAGCTGGGTTGGAAAATTCATATACCTTTACCAATGACCGGTCAACAAAGGCCCATCTAAACTTGTAGCAAATGGGTGTGGCATGAGTAAATGGTGAAATTCAACTAATTCAATAAAATTCAACAATTAAACCAACTGAGTCTTGCTTGAGAATTGACGCTTTCTACAGCAACGACCATACTCGCAGAGGGCTCTTGAGGTGGGATTCACACAAAAACAGCGCTCACGAAATAAATCTTCCTGATATTATAATTATTATAGGTATGTTTAGAAAAAACCTTAGCATATAATTTTAAAGAAAAGTGTTAACAATTTTTCTCTATATTCTGTTAAATACTAGAGTAATTTCTCTGTTTTCTCTCCCTCAAATTTTCACTGTTTTGACGACAGGTTTTTACAATAAAATATTATTTATTTAAAAAAACAGGTAACCTGTATATAAATGACAAAAAAAAACACTTTTTAATACGATAAGAAATTCGTCCTGTATAAGTAATACAGGTTGCCTTTCACAAAACCTGCTGAAAAGGGGTAATCTAAAAGTTGAAAGCAGGCAGAAAATTTTCAGGAAACACAAAGGATTGTCCGCCGTCTCTCATCAATGTTTTTTTTCAGGACTCGAAGGCTGTACTGTAGAGAAGTACGCGCGAATCAAGTTCACAACCCAAAAAGCGGTCAAACTTCTGCGAAACCTCCTTACACAACCTCCTTCACGTCTTCTCGTTTTGTTTTCGGCAACTTAAAAAACCGCAAGGAAATGGTCAAGGTAATGCATACCTTATTATATCATCTGCAAACAAACAAACAAACAAACAAACAAACCAGTATTTTAAACTTTCCTTCAAGTATATTGTTTCAACTTTAGCTTTTGGGATTTTCAACTAAATAAATCTACCCGGTAGATTTTCATAAGTTTGTACTTTTCATTCAGTATAAAGTCATTATATTTTAAATAACTGACTCTCAAGATACGAGTATGTTGTTTCAATTTTACCTTAGTGACTTCAAACTGAAAGAAAATCTAACCGGACGATTTTATAAAGTTTGCAAATTTCAGTTAGTATTGGGTTTCTAAGCCAAGTTTGAAACGCATGGCTTTATTGTGTTTTGTTGACTCAAAGAGTGTATATACTAAACAATATTCTAGGTGAATTTAAACAGAACAAAATACTGTTATTCTTGAAGCAACACGCCCTTAGAGCTATTTTTGACCTCTACGGCTAAAATTAGCAACAGTCAAAAATGTATTGCAAAAACTTCAGATATCCAGCAAAAGTAAAAAAACGATTGTCTACACATGCCAATCTGCTCAAAATATTAACTTTAGGTTTTTACTTAAGCTACTATAAGCTTAAAAATTTAGGTAACATTTATAGCTCTAGTTTAATTTTAGATGTATATAAAAAAAACAAGCTTAGCATTTAGCTACTACTCAAATTGTAGGTACATTTTTCTTTAGGTTTTTAGTATTTTCTTGGCTTAGGAACGTTTATAATACTGGTTCATAATGAGTTATTTGTTTAACATCACCCATTTACAAATACGCCATTAACGATTTGTTTTATTCATGCTTATTTTAATTTGTTAATAAACAAAACGCACTTGTTTTTGCCATGGTTCTAACATACAATTAGTACTTACGTATTTTTAAATAACAATTAAATTATTAATCAATGTTATTGACTAAAAATTACTGGTGTTTATTCTATCAAAATCATTTAAAAAACGCAAATTTATGGATTTCAAAAACCTAGAATCAAAAACATGTTTTCGCTTTTCCCAATTTTTTCACTTACAATTTTTGCTTTTTTAGGTTTTGTTTTTGTTTTCATACTTAACAGAGTTTTATGTATTTATACTTTAATTATGTAATTAACATACATTTGTTTTAAAACCTACTTAAATGTTATTTTTATTTAATAAAAATGAACTTAAAAATAACAATTTACACTAGGTTTTATATATGCAATCAAATTTTAAAATAATGAACTTGCTCATCTTCAATCTCATCTCGCGTTCATAAAAAAAAAACTCCATTATAAAATGACAAAATTGCTTAAAAACAACATATATTCACGCAATCCAAAGATCACTATAAAGCCTGAAAAATCCATTTAAACCAGGCTCACAAACTATATCTCTTTTTTTACTTACATTTCTTATTTTTCCAAGTCCCTTTCTGGATTCATCCGACGCAGGGGATTCAAGGGATATCTTGAACCCCAAGTTTAAAACGTCGCATTTAAACTCAACCAAAGCGTTTTACCAAAAATGTACTGAATCAAAAAGGATGCTTCTAAGGAGCGTTTCAATTTTGATTCATATTTTGTGAAACGGTGAGTGTAAAGTTTTATACTTGGAGAATAGTATACATAGCAGACACACGTTCATCCTTTGGGATCCTAAGGTTTTCTTCATCCAATTACCTTACGATAAGTCTCACCTGTGACTCTAACCAGCTGCTACGATCCCACAGCGTTTACTCACAAATCGAAAATATACAAGAAAATTAAATCACTCTCTAGGTGTGCCGTCGTACATTCTATACACTTTTGATTTACTCAATCGAGGTGAGATTTACGAAGTGTTTTATACTAATGCTACAGGTCGATTTGCTGACGCTTAACGGGCCAGTACTCAAGTATAAAAGATTCCGATGTCAAACTCAACAATTGCGTTTTACAAAAAAATGCGTATAAACTGTAACGCTCACTACGGGTGCAGTTTTAGTTTCAATACATTCTTTAGTGAACGCTTTGGCTGAGTTTATAACTAGTTAGGGTACAGATGGCATCTTCAACATTATTGGCTGCTTTGAAATTCATGAAGTTATTGTAAAATTCCTCTCTCACTATTTCTGATTTTATTCTAGTTTAGAAGCCATTCTATAGCATCGAAAGGTCTTTGTTTTTTTATTCAGTGGGTCAGTTTATTTTTTTATTTAAATAAAAAACATGTCACGATTTTTTTCAAGTTTAAAAATAATGTCATTTTCGTCCTTCGAAACTAAATTTTTATATTTAAAAACCATCGATCAACAACAAAGGTATGGATAGAGCATCTGAGCTGTTTTGTGTACCAAAAAGGAGTGCGTCATAAGGCATCCAACGACGTTACCATGTTGAAAGCACCGGTTTCCATAGATCACCGAAGTTAAGCAACATTGGGCGCGGACAGTACTTGGATGGATAACCGCTCAGGTACATCGCGTGTCGTTGGCATCTTGGAGCGGTCCGTAGTCCGTAGTGGCGACACTTCGGACTCGTAAATGGAAGGTTGTGGATTCGGATCCCGGCGGAGCACAAAAATATACCATTTATATTTCGAATGTGCTCTTCGCTGGGTTGAAAAATTCATAAACCTTTACCAAAGACCGGTCACTGAAAGGTCCATCCAACCTTACAACAACTGGGTCTTTCTTAAGAATTGGCGCTTTCAACAGCGACGACCAAGCTCGCAGAGGGCTCTTGAGGTGTAATACACACAAAAACAGCGCTCACCAAATAAATCATCCTAATATTATTATCCCCTTCATACAAACAAGGTCTTGTTATAATCAGTTTCCAGGCAACTGTCATGGTTGTGTCTCTTTTTGATGTATGAAGCTAATATCTTGATCTTATTTTTTCATTGATACCCTGTAATTGTGTGTTCATGGTATGTTTTTTTTACTATTGGGAAAAACATACATACGCCATCTATGTATGTATTTTATATTGAGTGGTGTAAACAAGTCTAATATTAGTAATATAAATTAATTATACCCAAAAAAAAAGTAGAAAAAAAAGACTAATCCTTTATCCATAGAATTATTTCATCAGACAATATTTTTTTTCTAGCCTTAGATTACCTATATTGTTTTTCCAATAACCTTTCTTCTTCGGGTTACTACGACCATTACCCCAAGTATATAAGATTGCATAAATTCCTCTCGATTGCGTAAATAAAAAATCTATGAAACAAACAACAGCATTCCTATGGAGTGATTTAGTTTTTATAATTTTTTTCGATTTACGCAATCCAGACGAATTAACGCATTGGTTTATAATCTAGGTATAACAGATGTCATTAGGCCGATGTAAGGTGATCGGATATTCGATGCTTTCTCGGAAAAGCGTAATTGATTCGAATCATTACCGAAATTCCGAAAAAGGTATTTCGTTTATTATTGTCCTTGTAGGTAACTCAATATTTATTACAAAATTGTTGTCAAAAACTTTCGATTTAAAATTAAATCTAATCTAAATCTAAGCTGCAAAGATGTATATCATTTAAGATTCATATGAAACGCATTCCCACACGCAGACATGTATAAGTTCACGCTAACACATGCCGCATGTGGACCTACAATATAAAAACCCAATCTCAAATGAACATAAGCCCTACAACTCTTGCCGACCTTCCCTGAAACAGGGGTGACATTGGCAAAGTGAACCATTTTTTACAGTATGGGTGGTCAGCCGCATACCAACCTATCAGTCAAGGAATACAAGCAATTAATACATTCCCTTAGAGTCTCTCGAATCTAGGGAGTCTCCCGCATAGGCTTTCTTAAAAAAAAAAAAACATTCAAATATATAAAACAAATAAACTCTAAACAATTACTTAAACAGTAAAAAATAAAAAAAACTACAAAGCATATTTAAGAAACAGGGGTGACATTGGCAAAGTGAACCATTATTTTACAGTATGGGTGGCCTATCAAAAATTACTAAAAAATCTAGGAAAGCAATCGATTCTCATCTACCGACAAAAAATTTACAACTCCACAAAAAAGGTTAATAATAAATAATACCAGTTTTTCACTTCACTCTCGGCCCATTTATTTCAGTTTTTACATAATGAAGATCTAAGCGCGCGCCCCTGAAAATTCAGATTTTCGTTTGTGGGGGGGGAGGGGGTTGTGGAAATCAGAAAACAGCGATAACTTCGATGAATTTTCCCAATAAATCACTCACCGCACCTATTCGCTTCGATTATCTGAATGTAAGCGCTCTCCATCATTGATTTATGCCAGAAATAAGCAGCCAAGATCCTCGATGTTGAGATAATAAAGTATTTTTTTATGAAAATGAAGTCGTTTTTCTTTCAATTTAAATTTAAGTAAGTTCTGTGTTAGAAATCATGCGGTGCTGTAAACATATGAAACTGTATATTAATAATGTTAGGATGATTTTTTTGGTGAGCGCTGTTTTTTTGTGAATACTCTAGAGCCCTCTGCAAGCTTTGTCGTCGCTATAGAAGGCGCCAATATTCAAGCAAGATCCATTTGCTGTAAGTCTGGATGGTTCTTTGATGACCGGTCTTTGGTAAAGATGCATGAATTTTTCAACCCGGCGAAGAGCATATTTGAAAATCAATATAGTATATTGTTATCCGTCGCTGGCATTTCAACCCAACACCTTTCATTTACGAGTCCAAAGCGTTACCACTAGACTACGGACCGGTTTCTTATGTCCGGTCGTTAGCTGCCGAGAGCTACGGTTCGATTCCTACGTAAGATGCCAGGAATAATTTTCGTTTCAGTGTTTATTTCAAATCCAAAATAATTTTCAAACAGCTTTCAGAAGAACTGAGATACAGTTCCCTCCAGAGCTGGGAATCCCCCACTTGGTGGTGAAGTTGTTGACGTAAGACCGGCCCGTTACGACAAGGAGTTACTTGATATGTGCTGTATAGATACGTTTAGTGAATTGCATTAGACATGGGAAAATTAAAAGAATATATCATATTTCCTTGACTTATAGGTTGGTATGAGGTTGACCACCCATACTGTAAAAAATGGTTCACTTTGCCAATGTCACCCCTGTTTCAGGGAATGTCGGCAAGAGTTGCAGGGCTTATGTTCATTTGAGGTTTGGATTTTATTTGTAAGTACACAATCAGCATTTGTAAGCGCGAACTACACGTGTTTGTTTGTGGGCATTCATCTGAGAGCTTTGAATGAATATATCCTTGCAACTTAGATTATAGATAGATTATTATAGATTTGCAATTAATTTATTAACAAATAAGTAATAACAATCTTTGTACTATAAATTTGTATTCGTTATTCTCGGTTTTCAAGAGGGAGAGGAGTAAAATGGTCATTTATTGTATTAAATTTGATTTCTCAAAGATATTTTTAAACAATTTGTTGACGCTAAAAGTAATCTGGTTGGAACAATAATTGCCGTTTTAACGTTTTCTATATTCAGTTTTTGAGATAAACACTTAAAAATTAAACGCTTATCAAAAATCCTTTAAAATTGTCCCGTTTTTCTTCACATTTTCTTCATACATAATGCTATATTTCAAAGACAAATCGCCCTTCGATCACTAGGACGTTTCGTCCACGGGTGCTTACATATCGTTATCGGGAACAGTTCGCCCAGTCGAGTGGCAAATGTCGTGGGAACAATTCATCACTTAGAGAAGAGGAACCCGCCTGACTTTATCAGGCGTTTTTAGTACGTTTCAGTGTCGAAACTTGGGCAAACAAAAAAAGCTGTTTTTTTTTTGTTTCTTGACGAAAATCACTTATACTAATATGATCGATTGTGAAAAGTTTACCGCAAAAAGAAGATGCCAAGGGTGGATGTGATATATGGGTACATGCAAAATTAGAAATTATGGCGAATTGTAAAATAAGGAATTTCGAAGTGAAAATAACAAAGACGATGAACCTATGGGTAATTTGAAAATTAATAGTTGAACGACTTTAAAAAAATAGAAAGCACGTAAAAGCAAAGGCTCCATCAAATATAATATCTTGTTAATCTCGTTCTTCATTGCTGCGGGTAGTGATCCCTAAGAGAACAACAACTCTTCTCCATTTCTTACTTGATTGCGCTGCCTGCAACAACCAAGGGCCTGCTGCTGTCTTCACTTGATCGTCCCAAGAGTGGGAGAGATCTTCAATTTCATTGATTCTGTATCAACCTTAGGATGCAAACAGTTTGTTTGTGAAATCGGTTTACCGTAATCAAAAATAATATTTTTATTTTAATATTGACGAATAAATCAATTTCAAGAAAAACGTTTCCTTATTATTCAGTCTCCATAAAACGATCTAATTTTTTTACACCACCGTAGCACAGATTTTTAACTTCATAAATACTTTACTGAACTAACTACTCGCGACCAACAAGGTATTAAGTTAAAAAATCCGACTAATCCCTCGGAATCAGTTGGTCCTTAGTACCGGTAATTGGAGCTATTCGTTCAGTGGAGGGCTTTTCTTAAGCAGAACTTTTCCCTGAAAACAAGCAGTTTTTCAAGTAGAAAACATAACGTTCAAACGCAACCATAGCGTTTACCTCAAAATGTACAGAAATTAAAACAGCGTCTTTAACGAGTGTTTTAGTTTTTGTGCATTTTTGGTAAAATGCACAGTTTAAAAAGAGCAGGGGAAATGTTGGAGCCTTGACGTACTCCCAGAACTCTCATTCTTCCCACTTCGTTAATCCGGCAACCTGAAACCGGCAGCACTTCCACCCGAAATATGGCACAAACACTCGGGAACTTTTAATTGTTGTCGGTACATACTATGCTGTAGGTAGCTGGATTTGTAGATGAACAGTTTAGGGGTAGAAAAATAGAGCATTAGAAAGCCTGTTGATTTTTGGAAATCTTGACATACTAAATTACTTAAACATATTTGTATACACATGACGTATGAACGACTTTTTAAGTAGATGAGACAAACTACCTGAGCTTTATATTTACCGTAGATAGATAACAGTTATATTTTAGGAAAATATTTATGTTTATATTTTTCAATAGACTCCTGTTTCGGGGAAAGCCTGCAAGACTTGAGTGTCATTATTAATCAAGTACCTGTATAAGAATTCAAGTCTAACTTGTCTGAAATATATCATCTGATCAATTTAAGTTGCAAAGAAATGTAACATTGGGGATTCACATTTAAACATTCTCACAAGCAGACACTTACAAGTTCGTGATTGCACATGCCGCATGTGAACCTATGTACAATATAAAAACCCAAATCTCAAAGAAACATACACTCTGCAACTCTTGCCGACCTTTCCTGAAACAGGGGTGATATTGGTAAAGTTAACTATTTTCTACAGCATGTGTGGTCGGTCAGCCATATACCAATCTATAAGTCAAAGAACAATATTATTATTGATAATATTCCTTGATTTTTTATTCCACTGAAAACGTGTTCCACAAAAAAATTACCTCACCAGAATGTTAGTAAAAATCAATTCACCTGTTTTTTTACATCATTAAATTGAAAACACAAAACAATCAACCCAAAACTTTCTCTCACATTAAATATATACCTACAACACTCCGAGTATAAATAACTTTGCGTAAGCTCACCTCGATTGCGTAAATAAAAAAAATGGATTCAAAGTAAATCGCTCTCTAGGAGTACCGTTGAATATTTTTTATATTTTTTATTTACGCATTCGAAGGGAGCTTTTTCTTGTATACTTGAGGTATAGATTTGCTTTTTCATACACTTTTCTGCCTTCGGGGAGGGATTTCCATTCAATTGTTGGCCGATATATTATGCAGTCATTCTAATTGGTCCGGAAGAGAACTAATGTTGCCCAGGGGCATACCTCTCGGAGCTCGCCGTTTTTTATTGACGCCCCGGCTTCGCTTTCATGCAAAGGATAATTTATGGTCCGGGCCTAGAGATGGTGGCGGTGGAGGGAAAAGGCTGTGGATGAAAAAATATGGAAACGGGGATGTGGAAAAGGGGCTCAGAGACGTTCAATCTTGTAAGATGTGTTTGCATAATTTGTCTATTTGGATACTTAGAAAAAAAACAAAAGAAAATGCAAAATTTTGAAATATCGATGTGATTAAAATGACTAAAAAAAATTAAAATATGATCATCATTTTTATCCATTTCGGACCTATTTTCTGCATGTCAGTGTAACTTATTTTGTGTTTTTTTCAATAATAGGTTGTGTGAGACTGACCGCTCGTACTGTAAAAACTTGGTTAACTTTTGTGACAATGCCATTCTGGTTTTGTGTGAGGTTTGATTTATGTATCAATCAATTTTCTCTTGTTTGTCTATGGATTGCCAGATAAACCGCGTCAAAACTACATACTTTCAAATATTCCCTACATTTCAAGTCCTATGATCCGGCACCGGGGGAAAAATATCGACAAACCGGACAGACTCCGTTGTGTGTGAAAGGAGCTTTACATTTAGGGCTGTAATAGCACCTATTCAAAATAAAAAATATTTTTTCAAAAGCATTGTTTTATTTTCACAATAAATAATTTTATTTGCCTCGAGTATTTGTGACCTTTAAGTTTCAGGTCATTTTCCAGAGTTTGAAAAAGACCTGAAACTTGAAGGTCGAAAGTACTCGAGGCAAATAAAATTAATTAATGTGTAAATAAAACTACGTTTTTGAAAAAAATATTTTTATTTTGAATTAAAAATGAATTTTCACTGTGACCACAAACGCTTAAAAGTTTTTCTGTAAAAATATTATCTTCACTTCGAACTATATAATGTTGTAATTGTCATTTCCGTAGTCATTTTTTGGCACTTTTGCAACCAAATTTCATACTTTTCACACCCATTGGAAAAGACTGACTCCGGTTTGTTTTCTGGGAGGATTTCTTCAGGTCTTCCCAGCTTGACGGCAACGAAGTAGGTCTCTCAGGTCATCAATTAACCCCAGATGGGAAACTGGGGTGCGAGGTGGAGCTGCAGGTAGACGGACCAAGTAATTGCCCGATAAAAAAATGCGGTGTCTTCACGCACAAAGGTGTAATGCGATAATCGTGAGAAGGCCAAAAATAATCTAGCATTGGAGTTTTACTTTTTTTTTAAGATCTGTTTGTTCTACACATTTTTGAAAACATTAATAATTAATTTCTATTAACTCTATGCTTGGAACATGTTATTGTTAAAGATTTAAGTCTTTGTTTTAGAGAGCGTTGTCAAAGCGAATATGAATTACATTGAAAATCAGTGGGCTATTATGATGGGAAAAGATAGGTTGGTGTCAGACTACCTCTCATGCTGCATAAACTTGTTTCGCTTTTACCAATGCTACCCCGTTTCATGAAAGGGCGGCAGGAGTTGCAAGGTGTATGTTTTTTTTTGTAAGTAAATGTCAAATTGACATTAAAAAAAATGTAATGTAAATATGAAGCTTCAATGCAAACAAAGCTCTTAAATAAGTATAATAAAGATATTTCTAAGTGTTATTACATAAGATTAAAAAATATAGCAAAAGAGTTCTCCCAGCGTGTTGATAGCTGTGAGGGTGCACTGTAACTGAGGTTACTTGTTGTGAAAAAAAAAACATTGCAACTTAGATGATAAGATAAAGATTCAATTTGCTAAAAAAATAATGTGCACATTGCGCAATAAAAAGTACAAAGCTTCTATTTTTACTCGCATCGTAGCAAATAGAATGCAAGTCTAGATCGCGTCTACGATTTGTCGTAGCACCTTTTGTATCTCTTTCCTAGTTGGTTTTCCCCTCGTAGCGTGTTCCCGAGGTCTTCCCCCATCGTAGGCACCCCACGTCACAAAGTAAATAATTTTATTGGGTCTTCCAACTCCTCGTAGGCGATTGCAAATAAAATTGGGAAATAGTAGATAGAAACGCTAGGATTTTCTTATTAAATTAAATGTATTCATATTTTAAAACTAACATTTTTAACATTCTGAATAATATTAGTTTTTTTTTCATTTTATTCCTAATAACCGTAATAAAATTATAAAAAGTGAATTAAAACTTTGTTAATTTAATTAATAATACCAAATAACTGTATTTAATTGTTAACAATTGTAATATTTAGTAACGTTTTATTTTTATGAGAGTTCTCTTTTTCGTAGTTTTTCTTTGTAATGTTTGCCTCATCTTTTCAGGATGATTTCTCTCACTATTTTAGTTGAAGTGGAAAAGTATTCTTAAATTAGCATATTTCAATTTTATTGGCACAATTTACATATTTAATGCCATTTCCTGTATACTCGTATACCTTTTAAATGAGGTCCGAATAGAGGGTAGAAAGATAGCGAACTGAGGATAGAAAATATTGTGCCGTCTTCGGGCCGGAATGCTGGAAAAGGCTTGCAAATATTTTGTTATTGGTTGCTAAAGACGGATCAAAACTGACGTTTGCTTGCGAGAAAAAAACTCCAAATTCGAAAATGTTCCGAACTGATAATAAATCTTTTCATGCGCCGAAAACTTATCGGCAAATTCTGATGTAAAATGAATTCAACAACCATTCATATTCAACGGGCTTACACCTATAATATATAATCTAAGTTGCAAGGATATATTCATTTAAAGCTCTCAGATGTATGCCCACAAACAAACACGTGTAGTACCTACGTTATAGTAATATCTTTAACATGTTTAATGTAAACTTTGAGTAAGGACATGCTGTACTAGTGAACATAATATTGTATACAATATGATGCATATCAAGATGAAAACTTGTCCTTACATTTTGTATGGCCGCACCGATATGAAGTATTTGCCTATTATAATTTTGGCATACATTGTAAGCTGGGCCTGTATGGTCCAAGTCATTTAAAGGCCATTATTTCTACGTATGCAAATAGACCAACAAAGGATTTCAATTCTTGCAAAAATTTCGTTTCCCGGTTTTGGATAGACTTTATTGTTTGTACGCTTCCGGTGATCCGGGATTTTTTTAAAGAAATATTTTTTCCTGTTTAAAATTAAAAAAAAAAAATCATCTCTGATACAACCCTTAGATAAATAAAAAGGCTGTGTTCATTGTTGATTGATTGATGATGGATAGTGTATTTCCTGTGGCGCCATTTGATGGTCCAGGTCCATCTCAAGGGCGCCATGGCTTCTAGAAAAAAGCAATGTCCTCAGTCCCTTTCTGAAGGTTGGCTAGAACTCTTAAGGGAAAAATGCTTCATTTATTATGTGACATTAAAACTATATTTGCATTAGGTAGTCGTGATTCTAAACACGCTGGTGGAGCAACGCTCTGTAAACATCCACTATGCTTGAGAAATCACGAACAGTCGAGAAACGTCCGTGTGAACGTATATAAATGTAAGCCGAAATCATGTGCAGGCCAGAGTGTCGATTAAAACATTAAGCCGTGAAGTCGAAAGCAAGAGCTAGAAATCGGTGATGGTCAATTGTTGTAAATTGTGAACCAAGCCGTGTAAAATAAATTCTGTGAAAATAAATAATTGCAGTTAAGTTAAAAGAAAACCCAGTAAAATGATAACAATATTAAATTCAATCATTGAAAAAATGTATACGTCCTTCATATACTTATTTCGGTTTTAGTTATGTATAAAAATCTTGCAGGTAGGATCGAAATTATTGCCAGATTAGGCAAGCTGTGCAATGCAACACCCGCAACACCCTGTGACTCGGAGTATAAAGCTCTTAAATAAGTCTAATATAGACATTTTTGAGTGTAATTTATTAACATTTAAAAATCTTGCAATAGAGTTCCTCCCAGCGTGTTGATAGCTGTGAGGGTGCACTGTAATAAGGGTGACCTGTTGTGCACAAAAAAAAAAAAAAAAGCTCTCCAACTAGCGAATTATCGGTATCAGTACGCGTATACTAACATTTGTCAATACTCGATTAAGTTGCATTATGGATATTATAATGCAACTAAGCTGCGTATATTCTTAATCTTCTTACAGTGTTGTCATCATTACATGCACTCATTTTTTTTTTTTCCCGAGATTCAGTGTCACGGTAATTCCCGATCTTTCTTCTGTGAAGTAGCATCTCTAGTACTTCAGTGTAATTTAATCCCGTCGCAGTTTAGAAGCGTTGTTTTGGGCGACTTACGCTATGAGACAGTTTATAGGTCGTTGGCCATAGCGCAAGCAAATCGGCAGCCGAGCGTGCTCATGACCGACTGCCGAATGCAGCGCCACTTTTATACGACTCTACTCTAAGGGATCAGCGATTACAGAGAATGTACTACAATCCTGTCTATTTTGTCGGAACTATAATAAAGATAATCTAAGTTGCAAAGATATATTGAAATTAAAGGTTTATACTAAATGCACGTCGGCAGGCAGACACGTGTTTTTCCAAAAAAAAAAAAAAAAAAACTCACTCATATCGGAATGAAGACCGACTGACAAAAAAAGTGTAAAAAGGGAAGGTAATAGGCAAGCGTGGAAGGGGAAGACCTAGGAAAGAATGGATTGATCAGATAAGTGAGATTGCGAATGAATGGAATCTACAGAGTGGAAACAAGAGAAGAGCGTGCATCAAAAGAGTGATGAAACTAGATGAGATGAAAAACGTATGCAAGGACGGAGTTAATTAGAGGCACTTGTGTAGAGGTACCGGCTACCCCTAGTGAAATGGCGGCAGGATACAAGACAAGACAAGACAATATGTACATAACCCTTCTCCTGAACATACCTAAGTCCTCTGACGCCTTTCTCTGAAACGGGATGGCATTGGTAAAAATCACAGGTAGCTTGTTTCAGGCGACTGGTCCAACTACCTCAAAGCTTAATAGCTATTAAGTGTAATAAATTTATTATTTTATTCTACTCTTATTCCTTGATCAAAATGTCGGCATGGGGCGGACACTCAACGTTCTAAAAATTTAGTTCAGTTTTGTCAATGCCGGCAGCAGGAATTTCAAGGTTCATGTTCATGTGAGGTTTGGTTTACTTTTTAAGCACACATGCAGCTTGTTTTATTTTTAATTTTTTCCCGGTTATTTACTCCTGTATTCAACTTTTCCATTCACCACACATTGTGATATATGCAGCATGTGTAAACACGAACTTACACGTGTCTGCTAGTGGGCATGCATTAAATATAAGCCTAAAATATCAATATATCTTTGCAACTAAGATTATCTATAGATTCTACCAGCTGACCGATCTTTAAAAGTCTGTATTATTCATAAAAAATAATAACATTGTACCTAGTGGGGCAGAGGGTTTTCTTTCCATAGTAAAACTTGTCCATACTTGCATTATTCAAAGTTCATCAGTATGCAAACTTTTACTCCAGTCTATTTACAAATACCTTTACTAACATCTAAAATAAAGTGCACCTGTACCTCGAGTACAAATCATACTTAACTTTTGCGTAAACGCGGTGAATATAGATAATGTATGGAAGATATACAAGCGCATCTAGTGAGTGTTTTAGTTTTCATATATTTTGTTTCCATTTACGTGATGGTAGAGTACTTACGCGAAGTTTTATATACTTTTTAGTACTTGTTCGGTGCGGTTTGGCGTCCAATTAACCGACTAAGAAATAACTAAACCGAGTTTTTCGCTCACTTTTCCGACTTGCAGGATCTGTACCCTTAGTACGAGTTGCAAAACTTGAGAAAAGTAAAGTTTACGGAAAATATTAAAGAGGGATTTCTCCCAAAATCTGCCGTTTTTGTTTCTTACACTTTATGGTTTTAGCAAAAGAGTTACAGTGATGAAGAAAATCAAGTACAAACAAACAAAAATGCCAGATTTTGGGGGAAACCACTCTTTAATAATTGCCGTAAACTTTACATTACTCAAGTTTTGCAACTCGTACTAAGGGCACTGAACACGGCGCTGTGCGGTGCACGAAAATTCCCAACTTGACTTTTCGAAAACTTTGCACCCGATTTTTGCATTACTTCATGAATAATAGCGAGTAAACGAAAGGTACAAAGAATGAACAAAAGTATTAGCCAACTAATAAGGTACCCTTTTACCATAAAAACTATTTGACATCAACTTAATTTTATAGAACCAAAGCAATTCTAATAAAACGCTGTTTTATTTTCATTCGATTTCTTATTTTATCTTAATTAATATACCCAAATGTTTTAGATCTCTCGATCATCTTCAGGTACACAAACCATTGAAAATATAAAAAAGAATGTTAAAAATAAATGTGTAAGTATGACAGGAAAAACTTTGAGGGATAGAGTTAGGAATGAATGTGTAAAAAAATAATGTAATTTGAAAGAGGATGTGAAAGTTAAAGTACAAAATAATGTGATGAGATGGTTTGGGCATGTGGAAAGAATGAATGATGATAGACTGACAAAGCATGTAGGTATACAAAGAAAGTGTGAAAGGAAAAAGAGGGAAGGGACGACCGAGAAAAGTATGGAGTGATCAGATTGAGGAGATTGTGAAAGAATGGGATATACAAAGTGAGCGTAAAAGAAGAAAATGCATGAAAAAGGTGATGGATATAAAGGAATTGAAAGAGGTATGTCAGGATAGTAAAAAATGGAGGCAACTCTGCAGAGGCTCTTGCCACCCCTAGCGGAATGGCGACAGAGTTACATAAAATCGAACGGATGTATGTTTGTCTTGTATTGACTCCTAAACTAGTAAACAGATTGCAATTAAACTTACATGAGTTATTGTGTGCATGCCAACTTAGTCTTCTGTATACAAAAACTGAAGCGATAAAGGAAATGAGAGTAGAAATATGCTAAAACTATTTTAAACTAATGATAGTTTTGGACACGGTTTTGTCATTTAACAGGACGAGCCACTACAAGGGGTGGCAGGATATAGCAAGTCTTACATACAAAAAAAAATTAAGACAATAAAACATTATTTTCATAAATTTTGAAAAGATTTTTGTGAAACACTGTGGAAATTAATTTTAAAAAATTGATTATTTTTCAATAAAAAATAAAAAAATAAAAGAAATTAAAAACTTTGTTTTATTCCACTTTTATAATATATAATAAAAGTATAATAAAAGTGGAATACAACAAAGTTTTTAATTTCTTTTATTTTTTAATTTTTTATTGAAAATAATCAATTTTTTATTATTTTCATGTTACTACCAACGTATACTTTTCTAATGGAAATTTGTCATTTTTATCATGCTTTTGTACAAAATATGGACACATTCGCTGGCGTGAGGCTAACCGTCCTCACTTTAAAAATATAGTTGTTATTCGCCATATGCGACATTGTTACGGCGACAATGCTAAACTCAGTTTTGATCATTCCATTTTTTTAATAGATCCTCATTTTTTTTTCAAAATATCCTTAAAAATTTCACCGTAATCTCACATGCCAAACCCTTCATAACACAATAATCTTCAATCCAGAAAAAAAACAAAGTCTTATGTCAGGATGAAGTTTTTTCTTTGAGTCCACGGCGTCACAAAACTCCTGGAGGGTCCTCCATTTCAGTCGAGTCCTTTGCCATTTCCCCAGCCGGGTCAAGCGTCCTTGGTCCTCGACCACCCTCGGTTATGGTTTGATTTGGCCCTTGCAAGTCCACCCCCTGACTCTTGACCTATTATTTAGAGATCCCTTGTTTCATTCAAGAGGTCCTTGAAATTCGTGCAATGTTTTTTTTTATTGTGCCTTTTGCAAAAGAAATGCCGAAAATCAGTTTAATGTTCAAATGTATTTATACCTACCCACTCTAACCCGCGTACTTTCCAGTTTTTGTTGTTGTAAATACTCAAGTCATATTGTTGAATTTCAACTGGAGCTACTGGAGAAGAGGTTGAATTTTAACTGGAAAGAGTACCAATGTCACCATTGTTTCAGGGAAAGTCAGCAAAAGTTGCAGGGCGTATGTTTAATTGAGGTTTGGATTTTAATTTGAGAGTTCACGTGCAGCATTTATAAACGTGTATTTCCATGCGCCTGTTTGTGGGCATGCATTTAATATGAATTTGAAGTGTTAAAATATCTTTGCAGCTTAGATTATAGATTATAGAGTATAGATCCAACATCATGAAAAAAAAACAAATCTCATTGATTTATTGACTGTAAAACTTGTAAGAAACATTTTTTTTAATTCTGCAACTAAGCTACACATATAGTGTAACTTCTTGCGTGTATTATCCCCGAAGGGGACGCATGTGGTGATTCGTGACCTATTTATTTTTACGGGTAAGGGGGCCGGCCTCACACCAACCACTTTCAGTTGAAGTGACTTACACAGCTGTAATCTAATTTAACAACTAAACAGAAATCTGCACGAGCACAAAAACTCAAAACTTCAATGAGTTTTCCTCACTCTTTTATTACTCATTTATTCCCGTTTTCTTTGTGAACTAACTCTCCGGGTACATCTTTTGCCGCCCCGGGATGTTTTTAATTAGACCTCTCCTATCCGGCCCGCGCTGCGATGTTCCGTTAAGGGTTGAAAGCGAAACACGGCCTCCCTCTACCAGCCCCCATATTAGATATTTACTTTGCCATGCTCACCAGGTACAATATTTGATTATTTTCCGCACAAAAGGGATTATCATAAAGCCAAGACTGCAGTTTTTTTTTGCGTTGTGTTGTAATTCAATTTTCGTAATTTTAATTTTGTTGTTGTCTTCACATTTTTAATTTTGTTGTTGTAATTATGCTGGTCTTGGATTTTTATTTTGTAAATCCTTTACTTCCAAGACTCCGGGACCAAGAAAAAGCAGAGAACAAAAGTGTTTGACTTTTCTTAGAAATAAAAGGCAATAGTATAAAGTAGATTATATTCTAGCATGGAGGTAGTCATTCTGCATTTAGAGCCTTTATATCAATGTCAAAGAAGGGCCTTACAAATAAATTTTAAGATTGAAGGTATGCTTTATGAAAAATGATGATTATGTGTCAGGTTGTTTTAATATGTATGCGTTTATTTTTGAGTAGATTTAAGTAATATCTCCCTTAAAATGCATACATCCATTTTTTAAATATTAATAAAATTCCATATATTTGAAATCTAAAAAAGCATTGACAACAATAATTAATTTTTTTGGACTGTAGGTAGTTTAGTGATTAACACTACTGACTTGTTTTGATGGTGGGTTGAATTCCAGCGGAGCACAATAAAAAATATATTTGCCTGGGTTAAAAAGTTAACCGGCACATTCCACAAAAGTCCATCCAGTTTTATAAAAACTGGGTCCTGCTTGAGAATCAGTGCTTTCTGCAGCTCCTATGCACATGGCTCTGGAGAAAGGATTCACAAAAACAGCGTTCACCAAATAAATATTTCCCATATTTTTTTGTTATTATATAATTAGTTTTATATTAATTTTAATGACATTTAAAAGTTGAAGTAATTTTTTTTAAAAACACACACTTTGTAATTAAAATGAAACTTTCAGTGAGTTTTTCTTCGGCCAATGATTAAAGCCTTGAGCAAGAGTAGAGATAGAGTAATCAAGGGTGTTCGTCAGTGGAAACTCTGTAGGCAAAGCTAGTTAGTGCAGTATTTCCTAATAATTACCACTCCCTTTGCCACTTGACACTCTACTTGTATAAACGCGGAGAGATTTTTTTACTAGAAAAAGTGACGCTGCGCAGTATTTTTGAAGTAAAGATTTTATTATGGAACCTATTTATTTTCACCACTAAAGTAGACCCGCTTTTATCATTGTTTTTTAATTATTGATGAAGCATCTCAAATAGCATAATATTTTTGTAGATATGTACATACATATTTATGTTTAATCGGGTCATACCTTCAAAAATCGGTACCTACGCAAAAAAAAATACTACTGAGCTACACATTTAGTGTAACTTCTTGCCATGTTTTTCCCGTAGCGGTTGCATGTGGTGAGTGAAACTTTTTTTATGCTTACAGGTAAGAAATAAACCGGTCGTGGATTTTGATGTACTCAAAAGTAATCATGAAACAGGTTGGTTTATTCTCCTATGTAATGTACAAGTATATTATATTGTTACGGTTTATGGATTCAATTTAATAAAAACTTCGGTTAATTCACTTCACACATTTTTTTTGAGTTACTGTTCACATTTGGTTCACAGTTAACTTTCGTATTGACTTCCTTGCCAGCTCCGACACAAGTCTGCCTTTAAAGCATCTTGGTCTCTATTTATTTACGAATATTCCTTTTCAGAATTTTCGAGCGAATGCTCATACCATCCAACAAGTTTATTAAGGTGCCTCACATCTTAACACACTCACACAAGTACAAACACACCGAAGCACAACCACACATTCGTAACAATATTGTTACGAACGTATGAGTTCGTGTGGACGTGAGCCTAGGCACGCTGATTGGTATGTGTGTGATGTCTCATGTATAGTGTCGAACAATCTTAGTGGAAGTATCTACCATGTTCTCGAACATGCAAGAATCTCTGCTGCACATAAATCTTGTGAAATATATTTTAATCGCAATTTACTTTAAAAGAACCCCAAGCAAGATCATTACAATATTATAGTGGTAGGTAAAATAGACAAGTACATGTAGCCATATCTTCCTTAGGTAGAACGTCCTGTGATTGTTCGTTTGAAATGAACCGCAGCTGTCTTCAGAACTTAGTGTCCCTTATCACGGACATATCACCACTTGTCATCTTTAGGGCCCGTATTCCAAGTATATAACATCACGTCTAAACTAAACCATAGCGTTTTACCAAATACATATGCAAACCAAAACGCTCACTAGATGCGTTGCTTTAGTTTTCATAGTTTTATAATGCACAAATGGTAGAGTTCAGATTGTACTACTACCCTACTTGTTATTATCTCGTCCTAAAATTGCAATGCGGGTGGGTCCTTAGTTTTGGGATCGTTTAGTTGAAGACTTAACTACGGGCTCAAAGCCAAATTGTTAAATATTGTGACTGTAGCGTTACCGTCCGCTAAGGGTGGTCAAAGCCTCATTGTTTCTGCACTTTTAAATCGTATAATAATAATAATAAATAACGTTTGTATAGCGCCTTTTCGTGACTGAGTCACTGCAAAGGCGCTTTGTAATTGTCTTTGAAAATTTAAGTTTTGAGCCCTTTTCGAAAAGCTGCCTCAGTCTTCAGCTCCCCAAGGGTCGCAGGAAGAGAATTCCAAGCCGTCGGAGCAGCAACGCTAAAGGCTCGGTCACCAAACACCGTCCTTGTGGCTCTCCGCGGCAGCTGGAGCTTACTTTTTAATTCATCAAAAAATGTATAGTTTTCAGTACACCTAATAAGAAAACTTATCATTTGTAATTAAAATTGATTTAGAATGTTCTCGTTATTATAAACCTTTTTTTTTTTTAATATAATTGAAATAACTGTATATTGATTGGATATAACATCTAATCTAATCTAAGTTGCAAAGATATGTAACATTATTTACATTACATGCATTTCCACAAGCAGACACGTATAAGTTCGCGCTTAAACATATCGCATGTGGATCTTCAATTTAAAACACACAAATCTTAAATGAATATACACACCATCGATTGAAATTATTCATGAAAATGGTATTATATTCAGGTGGCTAAATAAATAAATAAGTATTTAGCCTCCTGAAGATGCAAACGGATTGTTTATATATCCGGTCGTGGAATTTCAATATAATTGCCGTAATCGAAAAAAAAAGTTTTTATTTTAGCATTTGAAGATGAACGATCACAAAGTGAATGCCTCTATAATCATTACAGGTTTTTTCCTTTTAAAATACGATTTTCCATACTTAAAAAAACATTCCCAATTCAGATATATAACCATTACAGCTTGAGAGAAATTTCCACTTCTTTTCTTTCAAGTGTTCATTTTTCGTCTTCTCCCCTATCCTCCATATTATATGAAGTCGGGATTCCCCTGTATGGAGAAGGGCTTGCACTAGTATGATTGTTTTTATCCAATCAAACGGCTTTACTGTATTCCGCATACATATTGTAGCGTGTGTGGGACCTGCAGGTCTCTTAGCATTTCGCTTGTTTCTGGAACCTCCTGCATATTTGATGTAAGCCTTCCCGCCCGGGCATCGACGATATTTTATATTGAGCGTCAATGATCCTACTAGAGAGTTTTGTTTAAAAAGAAAATGCGATTACATTGAAAGCGCTCGAGGAAATAAATGAACTTGTGAAGATTTGTTTGTTGTTTTATTTTTACAATGGTAACTTATTATTTCATTTTATCGGCTTGCTCTTATGATACCTTTTATCGTATGTAAAAAGTATATTTTAGTATAAAAGTATTTTTCTAAATATTAATCTTTTTCCTGATCTGTGGTTCATGAAAAAAAGTAAGACAGGGTCATGTATGACATCTGTTCTGATGAAATATCCTCACTTTTACCTCCTCCTCTTGCATCAAGGGCAACTCGTAGAATGACTCACATCCATCCCTTTGCAGTCGATATTTTGATGGCTCGTATTTGGAAAACGTTTGAAAGGAAATAAATAAATACTTGCAATTTAATTAAAACATTTGGACTTACACTGTGTTAACAAAAAAACGCTTAAATGTGTAACTTCTAATCTAATCTAATCTAAGCTGCAAAGATATATATCATTTAGGATTTATATTAAATGCATTCCCACAAGCAGACATGTATAATTTCGCGCTAACACATGCCGCATGTGGGACTACAATATAAAAACCCAATCTCAAATGAACATAAGTCCTGCAACTCTTGCCGTCCTTCCCTGAAACAGGGGTGACGTTGGCAAAGTGAACTTTTTTTTTTTTTTGCAGTATGGGTGGTCAGCCGCATACCAACCTATAAGTCAAGGAACATTGTAGTTAATAACACATTAAAGGTTGAATAAGGGCCGTTCTTATAAACGCTGGACTAAATATCCTTAAGTAAATCCTCATTTTACTAACGGATGGACGTTAACGGACTGATCTTACCGATGGTCGTCCTATAAAGCTTTTTTAACCGTTCGTTAGTTCTCAATAATGCACTCGTATTTTTGATGATTTTTTGCGTGCATTCATGAACATATGTCATCCGTTTGCTGTCAGAGAAGAAACATAACCTAAAGTTGCGTATGATAAACACGAAAACGACTGATACAGCCCTATTTTAATGGATTCTCTATCACTGTCGGAAGAAATTATCTTCAACAGGATAGAGCGTAGAAGTCCAATGGCACGCTAAACTCACCGCAAAAAAAGAATGCTTTGACAGCTGACCTAACCTCAAACCTTAACAAACCGAGCGGTATCTACCCGAAAACCGGGGGTCGGCTGTCGGTTAGATCCGCCGGTAAAATTAAACCGAAAATTTACGAACGAATTGTTATAATACAGAAAAACGAAATTTGTACCAAGTTTCGGTTTATTAGATTTGACATTTAACAAACGGATGTTTATAAGATCGGCCCTAAGAGTTTTAGGCTTACACGGCCGGCTGATGATGCTGGAGCGATGTTTTCCGGGATCTGTTGCCGTGGTCTGTGGGAGCCGGAGCTTCCGGACGTTTCGCCCATTTCTACGATGGGCTTCTTCATCATCATACTTCACGCTGAAGAAGCCCATTGTAGAAATGGGCGAAACGTTTGGAAGCTCCAGCTCCCACAGGCCACGGCAACATATCCCGGAAAACATCACTCCAGCAACATTAAAGGTAAATAATTTTTTCTTACTTACTTACTTTTTTATTCAGCCACTTCTTATCCACTGCTGGACATAGGCCTCCCCCATATCTCTCCAGGCGTCTCTGTCCTGGGCTCTCTGCATCCAATTTTTACACATTTATATTTAATTTCTATTCACGATTTTCGATAGTAAATCTTTTATCCATTTATGGAAGCTACAAGGGATGCTTGTATTGAAACGAACATTAATCACACTGAACTCCTGCGACAGAATTTGTTTGGGAATTATCAGGGAATGAGAAGATAGAAAAAGGTGGGTAGATTTCATTACACCTATGGCCAAGCCTTCTACAAGTTTAAACTTAACCTTATAAATGTTTACATAGTAAAACGCTCACTAGAGGCGCTGTTTTAGTTTAGAAACACTTTCGGTAAAATTTTAGGATTGATTGTTAACGTAAATTTGTATACTTGGGGTACCTACTGGTCAAACAAAATTCTGCTGCGTCATCCAATGATGTCTTTTTATTGTATGTTCTCCTGATACTTTTGTCGAATATTTTGTATGGAAATGTATGTATTGAAATTCCCAAATATATTCAATGGAATATCCTAAATCATGCTTCTATTCTGAACAGGTTTGTTTATTATTTTGTAAACATATTGTATAATTTACATAATTAATTAAACATTGAATAGAAAATTCAAATAAATGCTTTTGAATGCGTTGCGTATTCCTCTTTTTCCAGATTTTATAAACAGATGTTTGGTACGTTAAGAAAATTACACGTTATATGAATGCACATTTGAGAATAAATATTTTTGTGTGTGTTTATAAATGACAGATTTAATACATTGATTTAAAAAAAAATTCTAAGTGAACGATAAATTTCTCGGTTTTTTTACTTGATTCATTGATTCTTTATCATATTTTTCAGACTTTTACATAGATACCTACATATTCTTATAATGGATGTCTGTATGCCTTTGTTATTGTGTGAATTTTAAGTTTCAAAATACAAGCAATAAGTTTTTCTTTCAAATTAACCGATGTTGAATTAACAATGTAAAAATAAAAAACAAAGTTTTTCTGTACGAGTTGATTTATTTCCTCGAGCGCTTTCGATGTAGGTATATTCTCCGGAATTCATCAAATGAATACGGTCGAAACAGTCTACGCATACAATGATATGCAGTAAAAATAAAATGATTTTTTATCTTCAATCTTTGCATTCAATTTTTTGATGTGCCCGTATAACTTTTAAACATTATCTGCCTTCTTCGCAACTTAGTAAATAATTCAATTCTAAGTATTATTCCGCGAGAGATCACACCGCATTGGAATAACATTTCAAAAGCAGGAAAAATTCCTTACCATGGGGTCTTTTGTCCCGTCGGACACCCTTCGTCCGATAAGACGATGCCTAGCAAAACGGAACCCTCTCGAAGGCTTTTGAAGAAAACTTTTCCTAAAGTATCGATCTACGCACATTTTGTCGCTTTCTCATTCACAAAACAAATCATCAGAAATTTCAATTTAAAAATGAAGATAGCATCACGGGAATGAAAGGGAAATATTATAACGCAGATGGTTTCAAATGTCTGACATCTGACAACCCTACAATTGAAATTTCGTATCAAATTTCCATGCAAAAATATTTACAAACATTTTTTTATCATCTGAATGTTTTCACCTGTACTTTCATAAACAAAACCTTACGTTAAAACTCAAACAAAACGTATACAAAAATTATATTCCAAATAAAACATCACATCATGTGAACGTATGAATTTTCATATTTTTTTGATTTACGGTTTCGTTGAGTTTTTTTTGTATGTTTTTTTATATATTAAAATTATGTTTAACGTTACGCAGGGTTTCATTTGATAGGTTAATCTATTAATCATGTTACGTCAGTTAGGCGTATCCAATGTTTTTTTGTTCATAATTTACGGTGAAAAATTCAGACGTATAAAAATACATAATTTGAACCGTGCCTTGTGTAATGCCGGTATGTAGAAAACATCACTCAAAAGAATGTTTTAATAAAAATACTGAATTCTATTATAACAAATATATTCATTCAAATTATCGCGTTCAAATGTGTAGAATGAATTAAAACGTATTTTTTTGGGTAAAGAAATCTGAAGGCATTTTTTGAGTTTTTGTTTGACTTTTTGTTGCTTTTTGGTAAAAATATAGATACCTACTAGAAATATAAGGATACAATAACATGATAACTATAAAAATAAAACTACAAAAAAATAATATGTTTAAATACTAGAAATACTATACGATCTAATGAAGGTGAAAAAACAGACTTATATTTATTAAATAAATAAATTTTAAAAATATTTTTAAAAGGCTAGAAAAGTTTATTTTATTCGCTTTATAATTTTCTAAAGAGCCTACCAGCACAGGTATTTTCTTAAGAAATAATGGGCTCCCCTTTCTTGAGTAGTAAATATATTTATATTTTCTCATATTTTTTTATGTTCAAGAAAAAATACCAGATTCTCCATACAAGTCATAAATAGGGCATACTGTTTTTTTTTTTGAAAAACCTTTAATTATATACATACAGCCAAAATGTAGGCTACCTACACGAATCTTTAGACTACATTTTTAATTATACATTTTTCTTCCTTTAATACTTCCATTCATTCAATGCACCTGACCTAACGCAGTACTATAATCATTATTTCGATGCAACCTTATCCTTGCATCATTCCGATACGTAAATCCGAACTCTCCTTTGACGAGTCAAAGTCCTGTCATCGGCTTTTCTGTATCCGAAGTCCCAAAATTCATGTTCAAACTCAACCATAACGTTCACAAAATATACAAGAAAAACAAAATAGAACATCTTGCGGGCGTTTGAGTATACATACAGTTCTTGTCAAACGCTGTAGCTAAGTTTAAACTGTTGCTTAGGTATGTATATACTGTTGCAAATTGCAAACGAAACTATACACATACGTGTGTTATATTATTCACTGGAATACCAATGTTGTATGGAGGTGCCTTCTGATGAAGGAGAGCAAAAAAATGCACGATGGTAATAAACTGCTGTAACGAGATGAGTTTGTTTGTTTGGTAGAATGGAACATTGTATTTAAATTTGAATGGAAAAAGGAAAACAAAAGAATGCGAAAAGGAGGGAAGAAGCTTGCCTGGCGTGAGAGCCACAAGATGTGTAATTAAGAATAATTAATATTATTGTGCTGTGGTTTATTGTGTATACATTGTGAAAGGAATAAAAGTAAACATATTAAAGTGGCTGTTACATTATTAATTGTTTCAATCAGCAGGACAGAGGAAAAACCCTCACACTGCTTCAAGCTTTTATCATATCTAGGGCGAAGGCTTTTCAACCAATTTTCTATCTGGCAAATAAATGTAGAAAGTATTGATAAGAGGAATTGCATTGGTTTGTCAACGGTGGTGTGCCGTAGAGAAATATTTTGTAGGTCCGTATATTTTGATAAGAAAAATATGTTGTGCAGAGGCTCTGAGCGACTTTTTTTTGTCTTTCCAACATACTAAAGAAGACCATGAAATAAGAAAATAAATATAAATGAAGCATAAGCTTTATTACAAGCATCTGCTTTTGCATGAAGGTAAAAAACATTGTAATTTTTTTTGTGTGTAATGTTTTTCTGTATATTGAAAAAAAATAGTTACTGGTTTCGTGTATGAAAGTTAAAAATGACATGCAATACAGTTGACTAGTTTTTTAAATGATTATTATTATTTCCTTGATATTTAGGTTGATAGGAGGCTGACCACCCATACTGTACAAAAATGGTTCACTTTGCCTGTGTCTGCAAGAGCTGCATGGCTTGCATTCATTTGAGATAGGGTTTTTATATTGTGCCACATGCGGCATGATTAAGCGCTAACTTTACGTGTCTGTTCGAATGCATATGAATCTCATGCGTTATATATCTTTGCAACTTAGATTATAGATTATGACACGACCTGTATAGGAATAAGTAGCTTTGTATGATGGTTTGAGGTTCTGTATTGAATTCATCACCCAATGGGAGTAAAAACACATTTAACAGTCTTGTCTAAAGTCTCTCAACATCTTTGTATTAATTTCTCAAGACACATTGAATTGATAATCGAGGAGACTGTTCACGAGATACTTGGTCACTGTTGTAGAAAGTACCTTTCACAAAGCGCATTATCTACTTCACTTCACACCGAGCGGGTATTACAATTGTCGAATCCACTGATTGAAATTCAGTGTGAATTAGCTTGAATTTCGTGCGCCCGTCTCAAACGGCTGAGATATTGCAAATTGAATATGTAACATGATGGTTTATTAGCCTCCCAGTCCTACTTCGGCCGCATTCCTTGCATAAAGCGCTTACCTCCTGCAACTTCATCCACCCCTGATCCAATGCACACATAGATTTGATATTTGACTGAACAAATTACTATCGATTGGTTGAATACTGACTCTAAAGTCTGCAACAAGATGAATTCCATGAATTGGATGTCATACCTGTACATCTTAGATACTCTGTAACTATATAACTATAACTCTGTCGCCATTCCACTAGGGGAGACCAGAGCCTCTGCAGAGCTGCCTCCATTTTTTCCTATTCCTATCTAGTCTATCGATAGAAGTGGACTATTTGAGAAGCTATTTAGAATAAAAACGGATGGAATGTTTTGAAAGAAAAAGTGAAAATAGCAAGAAGTTTTTTTAAGATCGTTTACATTTATAAAGAGCATTAATGATGAAAGACTGAAAAAGAAAGTATAGATACGTTGCAAAAATGGATGGATGGTGTAGAAGATGAAGACCGAGAAAGGTTTTGATGGACCGAATTCCTGAAATATCGGATGAAGGGGGTTATCCCGAGTCATAATAAAATAATAAGAATAATGAACTAATTTATTTTTACGCTAATTTATACTTTATTTTAAATTTAATTATAAATGAGGCTTATTTTCTTAAATTTATAAAAAGTTTTTTCTTTTTTTTACAGGTAAGGACTCAATCATTCTTCATTCATCGCAAAAATTCAAATACCACCAAGGTAAGTGCGTTTACAATACTAAGTTTTTAAATTTAATTTCTAAATAGTCAACTTATACAAAACGAGCCAAATAGTGGCAGAATGTCTGTAAATGATATTATGTCTTTGCATCTTCGAGTATAGATTATAAACATCACCATGTTTTGAATCAATTTGTCGGACATATTTCGATGTATAGTTGATATTCCGTTCAGTTGGTGACCACGAAGACATTTGTATGGACACAGAGTGCGCCTGGGGCCAGCTATGAATATTCAGGCTTTCATCGGCTGATTGGGGAACTGCAATCGATTTCTATGGTCGCGTTAATTTAAGATAATACACATTGAATGACAATTATTCTAAATGGGCTTTGATGCTTTGATGTTTCAACGACCATAACGCCACAATGGTGTTCCATTGAGCTGATTGCAATTAGTGCTAAACAAAAATAATACACTTTCAAAATAATCACACGTTTCTCATGCATTTATGAATCTCATTAGGTTTGTTTTCTATTTTTTGATACATTATGAAATAATCTTTATACATATCTATAATATGACGATTTATTTTTACAATTTTCTTATTACTGGGACCAGTCCGTAGTCCAGTGGCAACACCTCGGACTCGTTAATGGAAGGTTGTGGATTCGGATCCCGACGGAGCACAAAAAAAATACCATTTATATTTGCAAATGTGCTCTTCACTGGGTTGAAAAATTCATAAAACCTTTATCAAAAAGACCGGTCACTGAAAGGTCCAACCAACCTTACTACAACTGGGTCTTGCTTGAGAATTGGGGCTTTCTACAGCGACGACCAAGCTCGCAGAGGGCTCTTGAAGTGTGATATACACAAAAACAGCGCTCACCAAATAAATCATCCTAATATTATTATTATTTATTACTTAAGTAGATACCACTATGTTGTTCTCATACAAATATCCATTATCATCGTGAGATAGACAGCCCTTAGTGGGCCTTGGCTGAATCCAATCTCCTTCACTTTCGCTTGTCCATACAAAGCCTTTGCTCCCCTGCTACTAACAAGCCTTGAAGGTTCTGAGAATGCCGCACAATCCTTCAAGACTCTCTGTCTTGTGTCGCTTCCCTCCATGGTCCCCTTACTCCCAGAACTTCTTAGCGTCACCTTCGACATTATCTGCCCATCATATCCCAGGACGCCCAAGTAGTATGGAGACACTGGAAGTCTTGACTGCTTATGCGTTAATATCGGTGATCCATCGCATTTTTTTATCTTCCTGGTCTCCTTCGACTTTGTGGTACTGAGAGTGCTCGGCGCCTAATGGGTCTATCTTCGTCCATTCTTATAGCGTGACCAGCCCACTGCAAGTGCCTTGCTTGATCACATCGGGCTCTCTGTACACGAAACCCCTTTGAAGCCTTATAAAACAAACCTTTACCGAAAAGTGTGGAGTTGGATTCCACACGAGAAGTTGCATAGTAGGACTAGTAGAATTGTGCACCTGTAGAGTCCCCCTGCCATATATTTCCACGATAGCGACCATGTAAACCAGTTTTCATAGTGGCGACTCCTCTAGCTTTGGCCCAGTAAGATTCATGGTCGTAGCTCTTATATCAATTTACTCAATAAACAATACCAACAAAATGTCGTTATATCAAAATTAACTTTTCATATGGGTGACAAACGCTTACATATTAGGAATAGTAGAATTGTGCACCTGTAGAGTCCCCCTGCCATATATTTCCACGATAGCGACCATGTGAACCAGTCTTCATAGTGGCGACTCCTCTAGCTTTGGCCCAGTAAGATTCATGGTCGTAGCTCTTATATGAATTTACTCAATAAACAATACCAACAAAAGGTCGTTATATCAACACTAACTTTTCATATGGGTGACAAACGCTTACATATTAGGAATGGTAGAATTGTGCACCTGTAGAGTCCCCCTGCCATACCTATATATTTCCACGATAGCAACCATGTGAAGCAGTCGCTACACACTGTCGGTCTGCGTTTTCAAGGCCAGGAACTTCCGCGTCCGCAGCGACCATTGGCCCGATGAGTGTTGCTAGAAAAAACGTGACTGTGTTGGTAAGCGTGTGTAGTGTAGACTGGGTACATACTCGAGTGTAAAACACACGTTTAAACTCAAGCATTTAATTGGTTTAATTATTTGTGATCGTTTTAGTTTCTATACAATTTTAGTACGTATTATTGATACAGTCTCTAAGCTAAAATTGCAACCGATTGGGGTGGAAGTCTTGACAGCCGTCGGTAGATCTTACGTTACCTATTTGAGGATACGACGGAATAAAACATGGCGGCGCCTGAACAGCTAATCGTTGTTCCATATAAATGAATCAGCTGTTGATACGCCGCCACGTTTTATTTCGACCTATCTTCAAATAGATCAGACTTCTACCCCTGGTTGCATAGCAAAGCAAGAAGATAGGGTTTTAGAATCTCGAAAGAAAAGCGAGAAGATAGAGTCAGTAACTTCGGATGTTTCCTGTTTTCCCTAGTGGACGAACGGGTGAATCTAGATTCTAGAATCACTCATGACCATCGGGAAGGCCTTCCGCCGCTAAAAAAAATATAGCATTGCATGAGCATTGTGACATACGCTTCTCCGGATGGAAGTGAATAAACGAAACGGGTATGAGGCTGGATTTTCGTAATCTATCCTTGTAATGATGTTGAGAGAGCATTGGTTGTGCTTAAGTCACATATGTATTTATTTTGAAGTCAGTTTGGATTAGCGTTTTGTAGAGTATTACTTGGTTAACGCTGTCGTTGAGTTTCAACGTAATGTTCTGTACTAGATGTACCATGTTCGGTCATGGCCATGCGCTCGCGCGTGTGTGTGTGACTTTGTATGCGGATGAGCGAACACTGCTCGCGAGTGTGTGTGCGCATCAAAGATAATTATTATCTTGTACATTGTGGAGAGATGTGCTGGAGTTGAACTCAATTTTTTTTTTTTATAATCAGTCAAGTTCCTTGACTAAAAGGATGGTATGAGGCTGACTCCCTATGCTGTAAAAGCGCAATACAACGCAAAAGCGAACCTATTTCCACAAGTCTTAATATTGATTTTAAAAAATCAATAGATTATTATAAAAAAAAAAAAAAAAAATTTAGTTGAAAAAATAATAGCTTGGTGTCAGGCTTACCCTAATGCCCTAACCAATTTGGTTCACTTTTGCTAATGCATGTGTATGCGCTAACTTACTTGTGCCTGTTTGTGGTCATGCATAAGACGTCTTTGCAATTTAGATTATTATATATTAGAGCGTAGGTACATTGACTTTGATAAAGTTAAAAATTTGCATAAAAATGTGTCCTTAGTACTTTTAATGATTGTTTTTTCAGTGTATGTACAACAAATCTTAAAACCAACATTCATTGGTAAAAGTCAAGGAGCCTCCACTTCATATTAATTTTCAAAGTAGGTATACTGTGCAACTCATTCGTAAATATACAAAATTCGCATCCACGTAAATGTTACATCCCTCGATGTTTGCATTGAAGGTGTTGGTGTATTTTATTCCATACAAAGCAGTAACTAATAGAAATAATTAATGTTCACACACAGTCTGTTGGTCACAAAAAACCGACAATTTACGTTTTAACTGCAACATAGCATTTACCAAAAATGTATGCAAACTAAATCGCTCAATTGAGGCGCTGTTACACTTTTCATACATTTTTTGGGTAACACTAACACTGAGTTTACACGTGAAATTTTATACTTCGGCAACTGTTGGTCACAACAACCAACAATTTACGTTTAAACTGAACTATAGCGTTGCACTAATAATGAACACAAACTAAATCTCTCACTAGAGTCGCTGTTTTAGTTTTTATACATTTTTTGGGAAATGATAAAGTGGAGTTTACACGTGAAGTTTTATACTTCTGGTACTGTTGGTCGCAAAAACCGACACTTTGTGTGGCAAATATTGTGTGCGAATGTGTGCGTGTGCTTCTAATTGTGATGAATGGTAATAAATCAAAATCTTACGCCTATTAAATATCATAAATTTGCAAAAAAAAAGTATATACTTTATGCTTGCAAAAAATATATAACATTATTCTGTAGTTATTTAATTGAGTAAATAGCCCATGAAAAAAAATTAAATTCCATTGAACAAAGGGTTTGTTTTATAAACATTTATAAGAGTCAAACTAATATATAATTGATAAAGTAAATGGTTGGGATTGAAATGTTCATCGTGTGAATTTTAATTTAAGTCAAACAATCCTGTATTTCGAAAGACTTTGAAAAAACGGTCGTATAGCAAGTTGATGAAATAAATCAGATTTAAAGTGCTGGAATCTATAGAGGGAGAAAAAGAGAAGAGAGTGATGAATGTCCAGGATATGAAAAAAATGTAGAGAAACAGAATAAAGTGGAAATGCATCTATGGTGGTACTGACCACCCCTAGCGGAATGACAGTGTGTTTTGACTTATAACAGAGATTGGCGATCATCATGCCTATTTTTACTTTATAAATGTCTTATAAAAATTAATGTCTAGGATCGGTACACTTTGTAAACCATTATTTATTATTTCCGTACATTGAAAGGTCGACTGCTCTGTAGTCTAGTGGTCAACGCTATAAAAAACGTTATCCGAAGGTCGTGAGTTCAATTCCCGGAGGTGTACAAAATAATGTTTATATTTAAAAATACGCTCATCTCTGTGTTGATTAATTCATATGCCTTTACTTTGGGACCGGTCACCGAAGGTCCATCCAGCCTTACACAGTTTGCAAAGGGCTCTTGAGGTGTTATTCACTCAAAAAAAGCGCTCACCAAACAAATTATAATAATATTATTATTTCACTGAAAAATAAACATTTTATACGTTAGTTAGGATGTTTGCTGTGAAATTCTAATTGAAATGGCAGAATATTCCAACCGTCTTCACTTGTCCCGTACTCGTGTATGAAGACACCGCTAGTGCCCACAAAGCCATGCTACAGACGTGAACAGTCTCAACACAGCCTTATCACATCCCTGCTGTCGTACCTACATATGCTCCTAATACTATAGGTGCAGAATGCGACGGTTATTGGGATCAAAAATTAAATAATTGTGTATTAATTACATAGAAAACAAGAAGTTTTTCTTCGCGAGTTGATTAATCTATTATATTATAGTTATCACACCATTATCAAGAAAACAACTTAAAGATCTAAATTTTCATTGAATTCCGGAAAATAATTTTGGTAGCGGAGGGTGCTATGGTGAAAGAACCACTTTCTGTTTATTTTTGTATTATTACTTTAAAATGAATCTTCATAATGTCAATACACAAATAATTAAGGTTGTGGATTCGGATCCCGGCGGAGCACAAAAATATTCCATTTATATTTCGAATGTGCTCTTCGCTGCGTTGAAAAATTCATAAACCTTTACCAATGACCGGTCACCAAAGGTCCATCCAGCCTTACAGCAACTGGGTCTTGGTTGAGTATTGGCGCTTTGTAGCGACGACCAAGCTCGTAAACCTCTGCGGCACTACAACAAGTGTCATAGACCCCTAGAGTCTTTAGAATCTAGGGAGTCTCCCGCACAGGATTTCTTAAAAAAAAAAAAAAAAAACTTTTAAATCATTTGTTTTTAATTTTGTGTCACTATTGTACTTTCATATTGGTCGTTTAATGATTTATTGCAGCTATTTTTTCATTTTCCAAAGCTCTATGTTTTCAAATGCACATTAACCCTGCAACATTTACAGACCTTTCCCGAAGCAGGGGTGACGTTGGAAAAGTGAACTAATGAGTGAATTATCATGAATACAATATCAGACACTACTTTATATTATATCATATACATCTTCCACCATAAAAGACACATATATCTATATATATATGTGTACATAAATATGATTCTCGTACCTCCAGAAAGAGCGGCTCCTGAAGCGCGCTTTATAACCCAGCAATCAAAGGATTACGCAAAGTGCCCTCTCCAGCGGGCTTGGCGGACCTTTGAGACGGGTAGAGACGTACCCCAGGCTAGCCTACCCCTCTCACACACAGCGCGGCAAGGTGAATATCACGATTTTTGTGTCACTGGAAATTGCGTAATTGTTGCTTTTGGCCAAGGGATGCAAACGCCTTGATATTAAGTTAAAATTTCGAAATAATCACAACAACCACTTTCAGTTGAAGTGGGGGTTTCCCAGCTCCCGGGGGGGCTGGTTCTCATTTCTTGTGAAGGCTGAGTACACCTTTGAGATCGAACCCTTGCTCTCGGCATGGAATGCAAGCATTCTACGAATTGAGCTATCGCCCTTTTTTACGAGCTTGATCGTCGTCGCTACAAAGCGCCAATTCTCAAGCAAGACCCAGTTGCTGTAAGGCTGGATTGGACCTTTGATGACCGGTGATTGGTAAAGATTTTATGAATTCTTCAACCCAGCGAAGAGCAAATTTGAAAAAATAAATGGTATATTTTTTGCGCTCCGCCGGGAATCGAACCCACAACCTTCCCATTCAGAGTCCGAAGTGTTACCACTGAACTACGGACCAGTCTACTTTTCCTGAAATAGGGGAGACATTGGCAAAGGGAACCATTTTGTATAGTATTTGTGGTCAGCCTCATACCAACCTATAAGTCAAGGAATCGAGAACAAAAAATATGTTTCCTGATGGCAATAACATCTAGAGATGTACGTTTATTTTTTTTTGAGAAAATGGACTAATATGGACAAAAAAGTGACGTTAAATGGTAGGGTTGCTAGGCAGAAGGAAAATAATTGGTTACTTAAGACTCTAGTCACATGCATTGACGTTTTCCCGCCGACACAAAAAATATCATTTCAAATTTGATGGTCGACAGATTTTAGACATTACATTTAGTAAAAGACAAATTGGCATCACTTTGATATCGGCCCATGGTAAGAATTTCCGACTTATCCACCAATCACATAAATAGATAGGATCGTTGTTTTAGTTTCAATTTAATCTCTTTATTTTAGTTCAAACCTAAAATTTTACACCGAAAACCTTACACACTGATTTGTGAGGTTTTTCCTTCCGACACGGTCAACTCCACTTCACTCTAGAGAGCTTAACTCCAAGTATACAACTTAACTAAATTTGATATATTTTTAATTTTATAAAAACTAAAGCAACGCCTCTAGAGTGAGTTTAAGTTACTGTACAATTTTTGATGAGGTTTAGATTTAAACGTCAGGTTTTATTCTTTGTTGTGCTTAACGCAAAATAAAGAGTTTCCTCTCTTTCTGCGTTAAAGCACCTCTGGATACATCTGTGATGTTTTTATTATACGACAGTTTCCACGAAGCTCCTAACAACGTTTCAAATAATGTATTAGCATTGACGGGGAGAAGACAATTCAAGAAATAAAGAACAATTCAGCCTGAGCACCATCATCTCTTCTGTTTTTTTGTTTTGTTTTTATATTTTTCTTAAGTTGTATAAAGAAAGCATGGAAGCATGTTGACACTTCAAATTCTCACCTAAAAAAATTTTTTTCAGGAAGAAACTTGTGTGAAGAAGTGTGAAAATTTTGAGACATTTTGAATTTTAATGTTGATTTTATTTACCTTGTTAAAATGACTAAAATATTTATCAAGAATCATTTTATTTTTAAAGACATTTTGTAGATCTTATTTGACTTTGTAATTGTTTGTTTTATTTATTTCAATGAAATAAATTGTTTGTGTTCCTTCACTAATAGGTTTGTGTGAGGCTGACCACTCATACTGTTAAAAATGATTCACTTTGCCAAGATCGCCCCTGTTTCAGGGAAGGTCGGCAAGAGTTTCAGAGCTTTTGTTCATTTTAGATTAGGTTTATGTTGTAAGTTCACGAACTTATACGTGTCTGCTTATGATAATCATTTAATATGAATCTTAAATGAAATATATCTCCGCAACTTGGATAATATAAAAATTATAGAAGCCATGAACATTAAACTGTATTTGAAAAAAATAAAACAATTATTTTACAAATCTGTCACTTAAAAAGCTACAAATAAAAGGAAATTCTTATTTTGTTCATCTCAATCTATTTTCATATTTTCAACCCTTCAACTGTATTTCTTTATTTCTTTGATTCAAGTACTAAAGTACTTTAAATACACCATGTTAAAATATTTATGCGCGTACTTCTTAGGAACACTTGAAATCATACCCTTTCTTTCAGGGGTACATCCCCAACCCGTTCCTCTAATTCTCCGTCCACCCCTTGACTTATGCATTTTACATGTTACCTTGTTTGTATTATTCCTCTTCGACACCCTTGCCGAAGATCGCTCTGGCCTTTTAGACCCCTGGGTCCTCAAAAACGGGCGTGCAACCCTTATGGATGTACATCACGATAAATAAAACTACAGGACAATGGCATCAAGCAAAATATAAATATATTTTCTACTCCCTTTTTCAATATCCGTAAAGCATTTAAAACAGCGGACACGGCAAACTTTAATTTGTTTAATTTAAGAAAAGTGTGATGTTATTTAGGTACAATTTTTTGTTATCGGTTGTTTAAAAGTTGCAGGGTGTATACTTTCACTTTCACTTTCATGGTCGGTGTTCAATGATATCGTTTTTCTCGGGTTAGACCATGTTCTACTTGCAGTATATTTGTCTGCCGACGTTTCGTTTCCTCGAGCGGGGAACATTTACAACTCACTCATGGTCTAACCCGAGAAAAACTATATCATTGCAGGGTTTCTGTTCATTTGAGGTTTTGATCTTATTTTGTTAGTACACATGCAGCATTTGTAAGCGCCGACTAACACGTGTTAAAAAAAAAACTTAAGCGTGTTAGGCATACTTGATTATAGATAGGTTGCTAAGGAGCATCACGCCATATGCATGACCTTTGCCTTCCTAGAAGAAAAATCTTGTTGAAATTTGTGAGTCCATCTTGTCATTTCTAATTAACTTTGAATAATGAATAATATAATATGTATATAGAAACGTCAAATCTGATATCTTTGATTAAAAAAAAAACCTTTTCTTATCACTTTAATTTTTATAAACGTGATGACTTTTTGCCTAATCGGTCAACGGCCACCAACCTCATGGTTTACGAAAATTTTATCTCAAATGCCCTTAGTAAACGTAAACAAGTCGACGTTATATATACCGATTTTTCTAAGGCATTCGATAGAATTTCGCACAACATTTTGCTCATAAAGCTTCAAGCCATGGGAATCTCGGGCAGTTTTTTGACCTGGATGGGTAGTTATCTTAAGGATCGTTACCTAGTTGTTAAAATTGATGAGACTGAATCAGAACCATTTACCCAACCAAGCGGAGTCCCGCAGGGTTCTCATTTGGGCCCGTTGCTGTTTTTACTTTTTATTAATGACATCATTAATGTCTTTTATGAATGTCAAGTCCTTTTATTTGCCGACGACTTGAAGATTTTTAATGTTGTGGATTGCGTAGAGGATTGCCAAGGTCTTCAAAGTAACCTGGATAGACTGGCAGATTGGTGTAATTTTAACCGCTTATTTCTCAATGTATCGAAATGCCATGTGATGAGTTTTTTTAAAATAAAAAACCCCATCCATTTTATTTACTCTATTAACAACTTAAGTCTAGGAACAGTGACTGAAGTCTCAGATTTGGGAGTGATATTTGACCAAAAACTATCATTTGTTCCACATATAACCAATGTATGTGCTAAAGGTTTGAAAATGCTTGGTTTTGTGTTCCGCATTGCTAAGGATTTTCGTGATACCAATACAATAAAATTGTTATACACGTCACTAGTCCGTAGTTGTCTGGAATACTGTTCACCCGTCTGGTCTCCTCATTATACGGTTCATATAGATAGTATTGAAAGAGTTCACATTAAATTCTTGAAAATTATAAATTATAAGCTTAAAATTCCTATTTCTAATTTTGATCCCATCCTTTTGAACTCTTTTCTTAAATTAAATAATTTACTGGAAAGACGCAAAATCATTGACTTGTTGACCCTTTATAAAATAAAAAATGGACTTATAGACTGTCCGTCGTTGCTGGGCGAGTTAAATTTTTTAATCCCTCGTCAAGGATCACGACACATTATTCCTTATCGCCCTGTAGCTTCCAATACAAATGCACAATATAACAGTTGCATAAATCGCCTTCAACGTAGTGGTAATACCTGTACACTAGACTTTGACCCACCCAACAATAACTTTGATAGGTATAGAGCTGGTCTGTTGAGGTACTTTTTGGATGAATAATGTTTTTATTTCTGTTGCTTGTATATTTCTTTTGATTTTTGATTTATATTTTTTCTCTAAATAGTAACTTTGATTGTTATTCTTATTTTTATATAGTTTTTTTTATTGTGTTTATTTGTTTCATTTTACTTTCATATATAGGTATTTATAATTTTTTTCAATCTATTTTTAATTGTGGTTTTATATTCAGCTACTTACTTCTAATTTCTGCTTACTATTTATACATTCATAAACTGTCTTTTCTCTTGTTTTTTTATCTCATCTCTCTATTTTTTTTTTAAAGTATTAATACCTACTTATGTAATCATTATTTTGTTTTATGTTACTTTTTATCCCGGATAGTTTTCAATTGTAGTTCTGATATATTTGTTGTTTCATTTTATACTTTTTACTTACTCTTGTATTTATAACACTATTTTTAGTATGGTTTGTAAAAGGCACTAAGTGTCGTGAATTTATAAATAAATAAATAAATAAATAAATAAATGATCCATGTAAAAATAAAATAAGTTCACTCGCCGCATGCGACCCCTTTGTAGAGAACGCGCAAGAAGTTACACTACATGTGTAACTAAGCTCATAATCTTTTGAGCTACAAAAACCTCCTTTGATTTTTTACCTTAAAAAATGATACAATCTACGCATTTGCATGTAGTTCCGAAAATTCATTATTAAGTCATAAATTTCCGCAAAAATCCGTACTCTAATAATACCTGAAAATGAAAGGTTTAAGCGGGTAGACGGCGGAAAGCCCAAAAGCACTGACCGCTCTTAAGTTATGCATTATTTTCTTGAAAGTAAAGCACCCACTTGTTTTCCCATATAGAAGTGCGAGTGTACACTGTACGCGGAGGATTTATAATGTATTCCTTGCCAGGCTTTAGTAAAGGTACTGCTTTTTGCACCTGTACCAGAAAGGCAGCTACTGCCAAACTGTGGTCTGCGAAAATTGTTGATTTACAAGGAAGGGGTAAATGCAAACGCAACTAAGCTACACATATAATCCAACTTCTTGTCGCGTTACTTAGGCTGACCGTCACACAATGGTTCGATTTGCCAGTGTCTTTTTGTAGGCATGCATTTAATGTGAATGTTCATATATCTTTGCCACTTAGATTATAGATTCTGACATACATTTTTTTGAAATACTGAACAATCAGACAAATGTGGGGTTGCCTGAATTCTTCCCGAAATTTCGTGCATATTTCTCTTCTCTTTTGTTTTTCTCAAGTGTTTTATTGCAGTCTAACTAAACTACGAAAGAACTAAATTCAACTTTGCTTTATTTTCGGACAAATATTAGTCCGGTCGATACCTCAGCTGGTAAAGTGCTTGCATTCCATGCCAAGAAGTCGGGATCAGATCCCACCGAGGGTGTCAGAAATAATTTCGCGTTTCGGTGTTTATTTCAAAACCCAAAATAAAATACCGGCCCCCACGACAGCTGAAAAACCCTCACTTTAACTGGAGAGGTTGGAGTAAGGCCGGTTTCGTAATTTAAATAAATAAAAAGGTTCCATTCGCCACACGCGAAACCTTTCGGGGATAACGTGGCGAAAAGTTGCAATATATGTGTAGCGTAGTTGCGTTGCATTTTATCAGCATTATTGATAATTCAGAGAAATTAAGGCTTCACAAGTAACAGGGAGGAGTTGGGAACCGCTGGGGTAGAATATGAGAGGGGTGTGGTTATTCACCGGAAAAAGGTTTGGAAACTTTTATGAAAAATGAAGGTTCAACAGCTTGCCGGGATCAGCGCTGTAAGTGCATCGGTTTCCGAGGAAACTTACTCGATAAGAGCCTGCGGTGTATCCGGGGAGAGTAATTTTTATAATGTTAAATATATTACTCTATACAAGAGGATTGTATACCTTAAAATTTATGTAAATTGGTCTAAAAAGTCTAGGTTAAAAAAGAACATTACCAAAAACGCTCAGTTTTTAGTTTCATTTTAATTTGGATTCATAAAATATATACGAACAGATATTTCATGAATGTAGAAAAGATAAAATAAAAGTTTTAGGACTTGTGTACCTACTGACATTGTGATGTTTTATTTATTTATTTAGTTATTCAAGCACTGTTTTATTTTCACTCTTTATTATTTAATTATTTGGACGAAAACGTTTTCGACTACACAGTAATCATCATCCTTTTTTTATTTCGTTATTTTTCGATGTTTTTTTCACATCACTTCAGTAAAATCGATAGCTCAGTTGGTAAAATACTTGCATTTCATGCCGAGAGCTGGGGTTCGAATCCCGCCGAGGGTGCAGAAATGATTTCCCGTTTCATTGTTGATTTGAAACCCAAAATTAAATATCATTAAAGTTTACTCAGTCTTTACAAGAAATGAGTACGATATGGGAAACCCCACTTCAACAGACACCGCCCCACTCACTTGTAAAAGTAAATAGGTTCACGCGCCACATGCGATTTTCAGGAGAGAACGCGGCATTATCGTCCTCTTAGTGCTTGTTTGTCCTATGCTCATCAGCGGTAATTTCACATGAGCAATGTTTGAATGTGTACTGGACCAAAGTGTCTTATGAAAACAGGAAATTGATTTGGAAAACACTCTCATATTAAAGTTTTTTATTCTTAGCTCAGATTGTGGACAATGAGATTCTTAAGGCAATTTCATTGAAAGGTCAACTTTGAATCAAATGGTAGATAAGACAAGCAAGCACTGGATGAACGTAATGTGTGACTTAGTTGCGATTTTTTTTGATAATTTTCATTCAGCGAAGCCTTCGTCGACGTATTCATAATTTTGAAATTCACAGATTACTTCATCCGTATTCGCTTTTGACTATCTGCCCATTCATCGGCCAGAATGAAAGGCATTATCATAACTTTAATCATGGCAGGCATGCAATTAGTTGTGCCTTTGCCTTTCAGGATATTCTGCAATGTGGGACGTTCGGTTCCATGTTAGAACGACACGGTGACAAAACGACACATTACAGAACGACACATGACAATACGACACATCACTGCCTTAGTTCTTGTTTATCGTATATGCCATTGAGAAAAAAAATCATGAGCAATGTTTGCATGTGTACTGCACCAATGTGTCTTATGAAAACAATAAATTTATTTAAAAAATATTTAAAAGAACTCTCACATTATCGAATTTTACGGTTTTTCTTAGGTCAGATTGTGTAGAATTGGATTCATAAGATAACTGGATGAAAAAGTCATATTTGACAAGATTGGCGTATACGATAAACAAGAACTGAGGGAGCGACATGACAGAACAACATGTGAAAGAACATCGTAATGTCAGAACATCACACGACGAAACATCACGTGAAAGTACATCACAATGGTAAAACATCACAAGACAAAACAGATATTACTATAAACGGCATGACAAAATTATGAAACATGAGAAAATGAAACTTATGGATTTATTATTTGACAAAGTTTATAAAATAAAATAAACGCCCCCAATTATCATTATTAGATAACGAAACTAAGTGGCACATAAAGAGCAATTTCTTACCGCGTTATCCCCGAAGGAGTCGTTTATGGCGTGTGGAAGCAAAATAAATGTTTGTGATATTTCGTCATGTGATGTTTTTTCATGTGCTGTTTATGGTATGTTCTGTTTTATGTATGTGATATTAAGTCCTGCTGTTGCTTTGTCATAGTGATGGTTTTTCTGTGAATTATTTGTCATAATGATGTTTTGTCAAGTGTCGCTCTGTCATGTGCTATTTTGTCACGTCCTGTTATGATATTTATTGTTTTGTCACTGTGCAGTTTATGGTATGCTCCGTTTTAGGTGTGTGATGTTATGTCCTTATGTTGTTTTGTCATGTGCCGTTCTGTCATGTGTCGTTAATTATAATAATAATAATGCAAGATTTTTATGGCGCCTTTTCATGACTTTGGTCATTGCAAAGGTGCTTGCTCATATGAACGCGCGAACAGGTGGGTCTTCAACCCCTTTCTAAAAGTGCTTTCCAGATCCATTTCGCGCAGGTCATCTGGGAGGCCGTTCCATATCGTTGGAGCAGCCACCTTGAAGGCTCGATCTCCAAAAACGGTCTTCTTTTCTCTTCTTAGAAACTCTATCCGACTGCGACATGATGCTGCTGATCGCAGTGTTGCTGTTCTGCTGCTTGTGGTGGCTGGAACTATCTTAATTTGTAAATATTGCGCAGTCCCGCGCAGGCTTTTGAAGAAGTCGTTCTGTCGTATGTCGTTCTGTAATGTGTCTTTTTGTCACTGTGCCGTTCTAACCTATCACCGGGACGTTCACCTGTCCCTAGCTGGGCCAAAGCCTCTCTTTGACGGGGCTGGAATTAATTAAAATATAATACATACACAGTGTGATGTGTCTCTGCTCTCCTGTTTATGAATCTGTGTACGCAGCGCCTTAAATTTTAAAGCAATAAGACGCCCGGTTTTCTTTCAGACTAATTGAAGAGAGAGTTTTATTCAAGGGTTCTTAGATATACACAAAGAGCTTTGGTTATGAAGATAACAAAGCTAGAAATCACAGTTCTATTCATTAAATCATATCAAAAGATTGATTGTATTATTATCTTCATTTAAGCGTAAAAAGTTGAGAATTTGGATAGATCTATGCCATAATTTATATTTTAAGTTGCAAAGATATATAAACATTTAAAGCTCATGTCAAATGCATGCCCACAAACAAACACGTGTAGTTCGAGCTTACAAATGCTGAATGTGTACTTACAAATAAAATCGAAACCTCAAATGAACATCAACCCTATAAAATTTGCCGACCTTTCCTGACACAGGTGGTGACATTGGATCAAAAAAATTTAATAATTTTATTTTTTATAATTGTAAATTTGTATGAATATTGGCAATCGCCTTTTTTTCATATGTACATATTTGATAAAAAAAAATTACAACGTTCTTCGAGTGCTTTTCTAGAAATAAGGCTTTTAAAAACAAAAAAAAAACAAATTGTCTCTTTAATTATATTTCTCTTCGTTAACGTCATATTTCAGTTGAATTCATGCATTAAGAAAAATACTAACAAAATGTCCAATTTTTTTATAAAAGCTTGAATTGAAACTTCAGCCAATCATTTCAAAATTCAACCACATATTCTAAAATATTCATTCATTTACCAACCACCACATTTCACATGTATTTGAATGGTTGAAATAACAGAATATCCTACTCTTTTTACTCTCAGTTTTTTAAACTATTTTTTGCTTTCCTTCCATTCGAAATGTGATAAGTTGTATGCATTGTATCGGTGAGATTTTTTACCCAATGTTTGCGTTTGATTCGCTCTGCAATGTTCATTTTTGTTCCCCTACCCAAAGTATAAACTTCTTGAATTTTACGCTGTAATGAAGTCATTGATTTGCGATGAAAATTGTATGGCGTCTCTGTAAGTTTTCCATCAGATATTAGCGTATTCGATGACTTTGTTGCGTCGTTTTAGTTCTTGCAATGTTCATTTTTTAATTGAAAACAGAGCAGCGCCATCTGCCTCGCTTTTCGTGTAGCTTTTTCAGTTTGTTCTTTGCTCGGTCCACCGCTGCGATACCCATGGTTTCCTGTATTTATTTCCAATATTGGTGTAAAAGTGTTTTCATGGATGAGAAATAAAGTGTATTTTGAGATAAGCTCTGAGTTATCCTTAAGTGATTTCTTAAAGAAAAAATATAAATATATGTATAAATATGAACGTTGATTATTTTGCACAGCACTAATACAATCAAATTTATTAAATTCAAATAGTTTTTATATTTTTTATTTATCTTTTTTGCACTAGGTACGTCAAAAGTTATTGGATTGGATATAAGAGGTTTTTGCAAAAATACTTCCAGGAATTTATTTTCATTTCTTACCACGTAAAGGGATATAATCTAAGTCGCAAAGATATATTAACATTTCAAATTCAAATTAAATGCATGCCCACAAACAGACACGTATAATTTTGCGCTCAGAAATGCTGCATGTTTACTTACAAATTAAAATCCAAACGTCAAATGAACATAAACCCTTCAACTTTTGCCGAGCTTACCTGAAACAGGGATGACATTGGCAAAGTGAACCATTTTTTTACAGTATGGGTGGCCAGCCTCATACCAACCTATAAATAATAAAATGACTGAGTTATTTATTATCGTTATTTTGTTGAAATTACGTGGGTGAAAAAAAAACTTAGATAAGTAGTGAATATTAGTAACCTACTGATTTCAAATTTGAATTTGTCAACACTTAAGCACTATTAATATAGCACATTGCAACTCTTTCTCGATTTGTTTCGTATTTTGAATTTGATGTTTCTTGAATTCAAATCCAGTCTCTGAGAGCTCTTTACTTGGTGTTCTAGTAATACATCTAGCACACTCTAGCAATGATAGCTTAAAATACCGCCCTGAAATTTATTCATCTGCAGCCCGGTACAGAATGTAAGGGTTTCCCAACCCCCCTACCTCTTATTAATAAAATGCTTTGACATGAAAGTGAAATAAAAATGCATTTAAAAAAGTACTTAAATATTGTTTTTTGTTTACTTTTTGTTTTATCGCTTTTTGACTCATAGATTGGTATGAGGTTGCCCAGCCATACAGTAAAAAAATGGTTCACCTTGCTAATTTCACCCGTGTTTCAGAAAAGGTCAGGGATATATTCATTTCGCAAAGCGGTGGTTGCTTCACTCAGGTTGCCCAGCCATACTGTAAAAAAATGGTTCACCTTGCTAATGTCACCCGTGTTTCAGAAAAGGTCAGGGATATATTCATTTCGCAAAGCGGTGGTTGCTTCACTCAGGGAGAAATGATTTCCTTTTTTTTTATTTTTACTTTTAGATTGAGTACTATTTTTGTTCAATTTTTTGATAAGTACTCCTATATTTTCGTTCTTCTCTTTATATCATAATTACATCATATTCTGTTTTGAGAGCAGTATTTTTTTTCTTGTTATTAGGCACTTTAATTAACAACTTGTAATTCTTTTCAACTTTCTAAACTTGATATCCGTGACATATAATTGGCCATATTTTTTGTAATTGTTATTATTATATTTCTTATGTAACACTGTTTGTTGTCCTAAAAAAAAAATCAGATTGGGGTTATATTATATATTGTAGGTCCACATGCGGCATGTGTAAGCGCGAACTAATACGTGCCTGTTTGCGGGCATCCATTTAATGTGAATTTCAAATTGAATCTATCTTTCCAACTTAGATAACAGATTATAGACTGAGTAACCTTTTCCGGTGTGAAAAAAAGATTGAAAGAAGAAACCATGTCCACCATACTTGATGGGATTCGATCCTTTGCCTTCTGGCTTTGGAATCAGTCTTGCACCAATTAAGTTACCGACTGGATTAGTACTATACCGCTACCTTAAAAGTAAAACTGAATAAGTGCTGCTTCACTGATTTGAAAAACCGTGGGTAAAAAATTCTATTGGGGAAACTACTCATAGTAAGTGAACTATTTAATGTTTAGGCAATGCTCGTGAAAAACTTCTGAACTACAGGATTTTTCCACTTTTTAGTGTTTAATCTCGTGAAAAAAAATATAAAATGTTCATTTATCTGATAAACCCATGCCACTTTTTCAAATTGCCCTTTAATGTATCGATATGCACGAGTTAGTTCTGGGCAGAACTAAATAAACTTATATTTTCCACCAGTCTAAACTCTTTGAGAACTTGTAGCCGATACCTACCCCTATAACCTGCTAATGCATTTCCACCATTTATTAAATATCACCCCATGAACGCGGAGCGGAACTACTAATCGTTTGTACTGGTTTATTTTCATCGGAAAGTGTTTTTCCTTTCCGAGCATTCTCGATTTTTCTTTGTTTCTTTCTAATTGGATTCGGTCATTTGCTCTCTCTCTCTTTGCCTCTCTGTGTATCGGCAATGCCTGTTGGTGGTGAGAAAAGTATTTCAGTTAATTCGCCTCCATTTTGTTAGTTTATTGCTTAACTCAATGTTGAATAGTGTGGCTTTTCCCACATTTAGATACAAGATTTAGCTTTGAAGCTCGACATACTATTTGAAAATATTACATTCAATAAAGCCACAGCAATCTTAAATGGATTGAAATATTTTTTAATATTAATTACTGCTCCTTGACTGATAGGTTGGCATTAGGCTGATCACCCGTGTGTTCTGAAGAAAGTGTGAAAGGAAAAAGAGTGAAGGGACGACCGAGAAAAGTATGGAGTGATCAGATTGAGGAGATTGTGAAAGAATGGGATATACAAAGTGAGCGTAAAAGAAGAAAATGCATGAATAAGGTAATGGATATGAATGAATTGAAAGAGGTATGTAAGGATAGGAAAAATGGAGGCAACTCTGCAGAGGCTCTGGCCACCCCTAGCGGAATGGCGACAGAGTTACAGTTACAGTTACAGTTACCCGTGCTGTAAAAATCGGTTCACTTTTGCCGATGCCACCCCGGTTCAGGGAACGGCGGCAGGAGTTGCGAGGTTTTCTTTATTTGTATGCACACATGCAGAATGTGTAGGCGTGCCTACATGTGCCTGTCTGTAGGCATGCATTTAATATGAGCCTTAAATGTTAACATATCTTTGCAGCTTAGATTATAGATTATAATAAAATTTATAAAAAATGAAATTGAAATACGAAATAGTCTACTTACCGCATTCTAAACCACGTCCGAGTGGTCTAACACCAGAGATTTTTCTGACGATCCAAGATATTTCTGATTATCCTGGAGTCATCTGCATGAACTACATGTCCGACGTTCAAAATAAGTATTTAAAAATATCTTATTTTAAATTTGTTATTTTTTTTTTTTTGTGAAAAACAACTAAACGACTGTGTTTGCGTTAATGGCTTATTATTAAACATTACCTTCCGTGATTTGTAGGTTGGTATGAGGCTGACCATCCATGCTGTAAAAAAATGATTCACTTTGCCAATGTTATCACTGGTTCATGGAAGCTCGGCAAAAGTTGCAGGGTTTCTGTTCATTTGAGGCTTGGATTTAATTTGCCAGTACAAATTTAGCATTTGTAAGCGCAAACTACGCGTGTTTGTTTGTGGGCATGCATTGGATATGAGCTTCAATTGTCAATATACATATCTTTGCAACTTACTTTATAGATTATAGACGTAATCGTTTCTTTACTTACAAATTGCATCTACAATTTTTGTTTCGAAAGATTCGATTTCCAGAATACATATTTTACCACCACATCAGAACACCATAAATTCCGGTATTCACTTGCATCTTTTACAAGGGTTGTAAAACCGAAACCCAAGCGTATGCTGTAGCATATTCGGCCGGGTTTCGGTTTTATGTAATTCTATAAAATACAATTTACAGTCTGTGTTAAACACGCCTCATTCTTTACACTCGCAGGTATTTTTAAAAACCGCAGCATCGCTACCACCCCATGAGCCATTAATCTTTCCGATCCTCGACCACTAGGGTAGCGACCCCTTAACTTCGTTCACATGGATGGAGTGTGAGTGCATTAATCTAAATCTAAGTTGCAAAGATATGTATCATTTGAGGTTCATATTAAATGCATTCCCACAAGCAAACACGCATAATTTTGCGTTCACACATGCCGCATGTGGACATACAATATAAAAATCCAATCTCAAATAAACATAAGCCCTGCAACTCTTACCGACGTTCCCTGAAACAGGGGTGACATTGGCAAAGTGAACCTTTTTTACAGTATGGGGGGTAAGCCTCATACCAACCTATAAGTCAAGGAATCTATAAGTCAAGGAATTAATAGTTGGGTGTACCTTTACGTGTTTGCCATGATTTCGCGTGTGTGCACTATTTTGGACTCCATTATTTTTTTTTGGGTAATCACCAGTGTGCGCCGGTTAACCAAAAAATCAAAATCTGTGGTCAGATAAAGCGAGGAGTCCCTTTTAAAATTATAATTGCAATTATGAAATACCCTTTCTCGGCAAAAAAATCAATTAAATTAACCTTGGAGGGTGTTTTCCTTCATTTTCCTGCATTTCGCCCAACTGAAAAAAAAAATTGACTTGTCTTTTGCATTTGACCGGTCCATAGTCCAGTGGTATCACTTCTGACTCTTAAATGGAAGGTTGTGGGTTCGAATCCCGGCGGAGCACAAAAAACATAACATATATTTTTTTCAAATATGCTGGGTTGAGAAATTCACAAACCTTACCAAAGACTGGCCATCAAAAGGTCCATCCGGCCTTACAGCAAATGGGTCTTGCTTGAGAATTGGCACTTTCTACAGCGACGACCAAGCTTGCAGTGGGCTCTTGAGGTGGGATTTACACCAAAACAGCGCTCGCCGAATAAATCATCCTAATACTGTTATTATTATTACTCTGCACTCGCCACCAATGAGATCGTCCAGTCTGAACCAGGTTATTTGCTGGCCTGTATGTACTAGCAGGGAGGTGACCCTAAGAGGTACCCCATATGTACACGGTGAATCATTGGTCCACTTTCCTCGGCTTAGGGTCAGATATAAATGTGTACAAGTGACCCTCATCCCTCTGGCCTCTTCAAACATGGGATTATATTTTGATTGTTTAACTTGCGTGTGTACTTATAACACCTTCTACGTGATGGTATTTTTGAATGGAGAAAAAGCTACTTGGGCAGTTGAGTTAATCAATTTTAAAGTGAAAGGAGAATGAACGATTGAATTTAAGATTTAAAGGTTCCTTGATTTATAGGCTGGTTTGAGGCTTATCACCCATACTGTAAAAAAACGTTTACTTTGCCAATATGACCCCTGTTTCAGGGTAGGTCGGCAACGTATTCAGAATAGAATAGCGCTGGTTTGATCCCCACCTGAGTTCATTGGCCAAATCTGTGATCCTGGTTCAACAGATGTCATTGGATAATTTTATTAATTAATAATTCATTAAAATATACAATAATGAATTGTTAATTGATGATATTATTACTTGTTTCTGACCTTGCAGAATAGGATGGTGAATTGAATTCCTCTTCACGAATCTATTTGAAAAAATTAAAAAAGAGTTGCAGGGCTTATGTTCATTTGAGATTGTTTTTTTTTTAAGTCCACATGCAGCGTGTGTAGGTACCTACGCGCGAATTTATGCATGTCTGCTTATGGGAATACATTGAATATGCATCTTAAATGTAATTTATTTTTGCAACTAAGATTATAGATATAAAAACACTGTTAATATTGATAAACATGAAAACATGATGAGGAAATTTTCACCGTCAGAATGACAGTAAGAATCGTTCAACGAATGGTTGCAGTGAATAGTTGTCGAGGAACAAAACGAGTGAGTTGTATTATTGAACCGCTGACGGGCGAAGATTTGCCATTACTCGATGTCACTTCCACACTTTCCTCCCCGGGACTCGTCGATCACCTTTCTTCCTTCTGCTTATTGTAACCAGTCAACGGGAGGTACAACAACATCAAACTCGCAATAAACCTTTCTCTGCATTATTGTTATTCTTCCTCAGCCTTTCTCAGTCCACTCTTCAATCCTCTCCATTCCTGTCTATCGGTTGTTGTGTTCAGCCATCCTTTGCCTGCAGTTCTCTTGATGTCGTCCAGTCACCTCAGTTGGGGTCTCCCCACTTCCCGCTTGGACATCCTGGGCCGTCACTGGATGATCCTTTTCGGTCACCTGGCAAGGAACTGTCTTGTGACGTGACCACTTTAAGCAGGCCACACGCTGTATGACATCAGTGACACCAATGTGTGTACGGATCTCCTGTTTTGGAACCCTGTCTTTGAGGCTGATTCGCAGCATCTCATTTCAATGGTTTTTTAGCACGTCCTCAGTCTGTTGGTGCTATACTGAATGAGCCCTTTTGTTTCCAAACCATTGGTGGATATTATAAGCACGCATGACTCAAAGACTTTGCATTTCAGTTTTCTTTGTATTAAAACTGAAAATGTATTGTATTCAATAAGTCCGGTCTATAGCTCAGTTGATAGAATGCTTGCATTCCATGCCAAGAGCTCGGGTTCAGATCCCACCGAGGGTGTCAGAAATGATTTCCCATTTCGGTGCTTATTTCAAACTCAAAATAAATACCGGCAAGGCTTACTCAGCCTTCACAATAAATGAGAACCAGCCCCTTCGGGAGCTGGGAAACCCCCACTTCAACTGAAGTAATTGGTGTGAGGCCGGCTCCGTTGCCCGTAAAAAAAATAGGCCACAAGTGACACCTTTGTGCAAGGGCAAGAACACACACTATACATATGTGTAGCTTATTTGCGTTTGCGTTTTATTCTGGTACACTATTTATTTTCTTGCGGACCTGAACTTCCAAAAGATACAGTCAGTTTTTTATTCACTAGGAATGACGTCACATGGCCGGGAGATATTTTCAATGTATTGAATCTATTGTAAATTTCGCTTAAGCATGCGTAATCTTTGTCATTCTTTCACCTTACATTTGGCGGCCGCTAACAGCTGGTTCTGTACGTCTGTATTGCAGGTTCTACTATGCGTGTTGTTTATTTTACAACATCTTGTAATATTTCCCGCCCTTCCTAATGCCACAGATTTGTCTTGTAATATTCATGCCACGCGAACAATAACCGCCTCAATATTTTATGAATCCAAAACCGGGCGCCGTATTTCATTCTGGAATTGAATTATCCCGCTGTTTGCGTATTTATTATCATTGTTATAATCTAAGAACATTATGATGACTGTAAAATTAAAGGGGTTATACTTTTCAGGAAAAATAACACCTAAAAATTGTACCACATTGATATCAAAGATTAGTTCCACATGTATTATTAACTAGCATACTTCGCTTAGATTTTGTAGGGTTTGTGTATTCACACAGTGAAAATTCATTTTTTTTAAAATAAAGCTATTTTTTGTTTAACGTAGTTTATTTTCACAATAATATTTAATATCTCTAATTCAATAATATTTATATAATTTTGATCTATGGTTTGTTCTTAATAATTTTAATTTTTTATACATCACTCTTGATAATGGCCTGAATATTGAAGGTCGAAAGTACTCGAGATATTAAATATTATTGTGAAAATAAACTACGTTAAACATACTTCGCTTGTTTAAATACACTATTTGGGCATGTGAATTGTTTTTGAGGAATCCTGTGCTGAAGACTCCCTAGTATTCAGATCATGTAGATGTCTTGGACCGGTCCGTAGTCAAGTGGCAGCACTTCGGACTCGTAAATGGAAGGTTGTGGATTCGGATCCCGGCGGAGCACAAACAATATACCATTTATATTTCGAAAGTGCTCTTCTCTGAGTTGAAAAATTCATAAACCTTTGCCAAAGACCGGTCACTGAAAGGTTCATCCAACCTCACAACAACTGGGTCTTGCTTGAGAATTGGCGCTTTCTACAGCGATGACCAAGCTCGCAGAGGGCTCTTGAGGTGTGATACACACAATAACAGCGCTCACCAAATAAATCATCCTTAGATTATTATTATATGTCTGTGACACTCGTTGGAGTGTCGCGTGTTGAGGCGGTTGATGTTCTGATCTTTTGTAACAGGGATGTTATCTGCGTAGCGTTGTGTTGTGTTGCCTATATTTTGAGAAACTGAAAGTAAGTGGCGATTGATATTGGTTTTGAATAGGACAGGATTAAATTGGGTTGGAAAAACAGATATCGGTAACTCATTCCATAAGCGAGTTTTTCAAAGTAATGAGTCATGATAACTCCAAGTTCATCATTGATTTGATAGCGATTGCAAATGGATGAATGTTATTCGTTCTACGAGTTGCCCTTGTTGTTGCAAAAATAATAGGAAGTGAGGATATTTCTTCAGAACAGATAGTAGAAGAGGCTGGTCATTCCAACCTTCGTTCTATTCTCGAGGGAATGTAGTTTGGCTGTGAGACAAGGATTATCGATGAGCTTCACTGCTCTTCGTTTGGTCAATTTTAATTAAATTAAAGAAAATTGCTCAAAACCTTCTGTGAAGAGATCAAAATTTGAAAATCTCTTTGACTGATGGGTCGGTATGAGGTGGTGTTGTAAAAAATGGTTCACTTTTGCCATTGGCGCCCCTGTTTCACCCTGGGTTCAGGGAAAGGCGGCAGGAGTTGCATTGTTATTTGTATGCACACAAGCAGAATGTGGAGGCGCGAACCTACATGTGCTTGTCTGTGGGCATGCATTTCATATGCTAACATATCTTTGCAGCTTAGATTGTAGATGAGTGGATTAGGTAGTCAGTTACGAGGATTAACTTTTAAATATCTACCACAAGAATAGACTACTATATTTTTTCACTGCTTTTTTTTCGACCCTATCCAGTACCCTTAGTACGAGTTGCAAAACTTGAGTAAAGTCAAGTTTACGGAAAGTATTAAAGAGTGATTTTTCCCAAAATCTGCCGTTTTTGTTTCTTACACTTTACGGTCTTAGCAACAGAGTAACAGTGATGAAGAAAATCAAGTTTAAACAAACAAAAACGGCAGATTTTGGGGAAAACCACTCTTTAATATTATCCGTAAACTTTACTTTACTCAAATTTTGCAACTCATACTCAGGGTACTGGCCCCAATCGTCCATAGGTTTGTATTAGTGTAGAAAAAAATTTGATGCATAAAAAACCACAATATTTTCTGTACATATATTCAAAATGATTCTGTTACTTCATGTTACACATAGCATAATTTATAGTTGTTAGTTTTTTCTTTAACTCCACCACCATAATGAAGTTGTGTACATGTATCAGGCAAGCAGACGCGAGTTCAAGGTTGCCGGACCAGACTGGCAGACTCCTAGCGCTGCTGCGTGTAACCGGATTCTTGAGGCACCAGTGCATTGTCTATTCGTATGTGATCTCGCAACGCGTATGCTACCCTGATACTCTGATTAAATAAATTTTAGTTACTATGTTATTTATACGAACAAAAGTATAAAATTTACACTTGCGTTTTATTTTTATTTTAAACATTCTTGAGACACCAGTGCATTGTCTATTCGTATGAGATCTCGCAACGCGTATGTTACCCTGATACTCTGATTCAATAAATTTTAGTTACTATGTTATTTATAGGAACACAAATATAAAATTTACACTTGCGTTTTGTTTTTAATTAAACTCATGTTTTCAATGTTAACTTGTGTTAACTTTTTATTAGTCAAATAAGATTTGTATAGTGTAATATCTCCTTTATTGTGCTTCAAAGTTCCTTGACTTATAGGTTGGTATGAGGCTGACCACCGAAACTGTAAAAAGAAATGGTTCATTTTGCCAATGTCACCCCTGTTTCAGGGAAGGTCGGCAAGAGTTGCAGTGCCTATGTTAATTTGAGATTTGGGTTTTTATATTGTAGGTCCACTATGATGCAATTTATTGAGAAAAGTATCTGAATTTTATTTTACTTATGTACGTTAAACTTAGAAAGTTATTTTTTTATTTTTTTTCAAAATCCTGTTGTTTATAAAAATATTTTAAAACCTGTAATTTTTAGTGTTCTAATTAAAGAATTTCGGTTCAAAATTGAATGAGGCTTCAAACATAATAGTTGTTAAGTTTTTTTAATCATAATAAACAAATAAGAATAAGAAAACTTTTGTTTTTGTTATTGTTTCATCCAATTTCATATCAAACAATCTACAAAATAGACACAATCTATAATTTAAATTGCAAAGAAATGTTGACATTTAAGGCTTCTAATTAATGCACGCTCACAAGCAGGCACGTGTAAGTTTGCGCTTACACATGCTGCATGTGCGCATACAAAATAAACAAAACCTCGCATGAACATAAGCTTTGCTACCCCTGCCGCTTTTCCCTGAAACCGGGGTGGCATTCGTAAAAGTAAAGGTAAACCAAGTTTCAAAACAATTTATTAGTCATGGAACTTCATCAAGATATACTTACGAGTATCTTAAATAAGTACCAAAATAGTATACCTGAGCAGTAAGATATCCACTAAAATATCTTGATTAAGTATAAAAATATTCAAATGACTGTCTTTACTTTAAGCATAAAATTTGTGAAAAAGTTTTTGTATAAAAATGCATAAAATGCAAGCAGATGTGCATTCAGTGAATAAAAGAAGAGCATATAAACATAAAACTCCAAATGAAAGCATTTTCTTTGCTTGCAAGGGAATGAGAAAGTATGCACATAAAATACTTAAGCTCTCTACTTAAATTGTCGCGAATCTTAAGAAGTTGCAGAATTTTCTATTCTCCGGCTTTAAAATATTCAGGATTTTTGTTCATAAGTTCTATCTTCAAATGTCTGATTTTAGAGGACCTCAATAGACCAATAAAATGTCTACGAAAATGACTTTAAAATATTTCAGAGATTAGAAAAACAAAAGCAAACCTTTTTTCTCTATTTCTAATCTAATCTAATCTAAGTTGCAAAGAGATGTTACATTGGAGATTTATATTACATGCATTCCTACAACCAGACACGTACAAGTTCGCGCTTGCACATGCCTCATGTGAACCCACAACATAAAAACCAAATCTCAAATGGACATACCTACACCCTGCAACTCTTGCCGTCCTTCCCTGTAACAGGGTTGACATTGGCAAAGTGAACCATTTTTACAGCATGGATGGTCAGCCGCATACCAACCTATAAGTCAAGGAACATACACGACTAATTACATTTTATATTCTCTATTTATAAAGTAATAAAAGTTACGGTTGAAAAGTATATTTTCTTAAGCTTTGTATACGTAGGTAGAAAATAGTAGAAATATTTCAAATTGAGTATTGGAGGTTTTTTATGTCGTTAGTCTACATGCTGCATGTGTAAGCGCGAGTTTACACGTGTCTGCTTGTGTAAATGCATGTAATATGAATTTTAAATGCAATATATATTTGCAACTTAGATTAAAGATTAAAGATAGAGTACATTGGTAGTTCTTGAAAATAATTCTGAAAGTATACCCATATTGAGGAAGGTTGCAAAGGTCGGCAAAATTTGCTGGGTTTATGATCATTTGAGGTTTGGTGTTAATTTGTATGTACACATTTAGCATTTGTAAGCGTGAACTTTCAGGTGTATGTTTGTGGGCATGCATTTGATATGAGCTTTGAATTTTAACATATCTGTGCAACCTAGATAATAGATTGCCACAGACCCTTGTTACATAGACGTGTAAATAATTCAACAGTGAATTCGTATGCTGGGTATTTTCAACGTTAGCGTAGCGACTTTATACTGAATGAAAAGGACGCTCTTAAGTCAATCGTCTGCGTAGTTATTTTTATTAGCTTAAAGTCATATCTATATACCAACGTTGAAAATACCGAGTCTAAGTTAGCCTTTGTCGTAGCAACCCGGCCATGCGACGGGACATTTTTTTTTGTCGTCTTCAAATGTGCAGACCTCATAGAATATTTCATTTTAAATTGTCGTATTAAGTACCTACTAGAAGTTTTTTTTTATGCAAAACTATATGATTTTTTTTACCACCCATCCACGCATAAATTTCAACTCGGTACATTCCGCTTTTACGAGAAAAATATTTCCAGCAATAATTCTAAACAGTAAAAATAATTCGTAGCACTTTTTATTGTTTGCCATAAAAAAAGAATTGCCAATCCGAGCGCCGTAAATCTAGCGTTCTATACGCTACCTGCATTTGTGCATGCGCGAACATACACGTTTCATGTATGTGCTCGTGCAATTCCAGCACTAGACAAAACACGCGAGATGTTTGTGAAATTAATGTTCTCTTCAATTTTATAAATCGTTATTATTTTAAATCGTTTTTACTTATAAATTTTCAATGCTACGAATTCAGGTCAAATACTCTGTCGATTCTTTTTTCCGATCACGGACTGTTGCGTTTCTCGGCCGTGTTTCTAGGCAAAAGGCAAACAAGTATTTTGTTATTGGTTGCTTAAGACGGCAACCCCTTTCAAATATATTTCCAAAAAAACAAATCGAACATTGTACCGTGTCCATTACCTCAGACTGGGAATGGATGTTCCAAATTTGTTTTTCTCTGCTGGTAAACGTCACAAAAATATGTATAATTGCACCCAACTAGGATCCTAGCATAGGCATGTCTAGTATCAAAATAAAATATCTATAAATATATAAATTAAGCTTTCCATTTGGTAAGCATCCCGGCGTACTGTGTCACAATTTTTCGCGACTTTTTCACCCCGGCATCATTATAGTTTATAGGTCATAATTTTGCAATACAACTTTCAAAAGCTGTCTGTGTCCAAAAGCTTCTTTACTTCTACGAACGAGTAATGTAAAATGAAAATAAATTTAATAATCTAATACTTTATTTAATAGTTTATAAGATTGTTATTACAAAAAATGCAAAAAAATGTTGTTTTAAAATTTATTTAGTCCATCGCGGAGCTTTCCCCTAGTTTGCTCCCATTTTCGTCTACGCGGCGTGCGAGCTACGCCGCGCATGCGCGCAGGTGATATACCTGTCTCACGCACACTCGCAAACACCATACCTGTTACGTCATACCGAGCGAAACGCAAGATACGAGCTCCCCGCAAGAGCGAGCGAGACAGCCAGTCAAACAAGTGTACCTGTTACGTCAGATGAGAGAGACGGAGCTAGACCGGACTACCCAGGAGGGAAAGGAAAGTGAATATCGCTGGATGTGTCCCACCCTAGTATAAGAGATTACTTGTAGAGTTTTGTTGAATTTGGATTGGAATTTAAACGCGCGCTAGGTGGTACTGTTTTAGTTTGTGTGTGTTTATGGTGGAACGCTGCGGTTGCGTTGGAGCATACCTGTTACGTCAGATTGTGTAGGTGCGAGGGGGATGGAGGGATATGGTGCCGGGAGAGTGAGGGGAGCAGGCTCCGGCCCTCCGTCAGTTTGACGCGAGCGGCCAACGGGGCTAGACGCGTGCGCTCTCTGTGAGCCCTGTGTTGTATCTCTCTGCTTTTTTACATTAAATACAGTATCGTCATATAACGCTTCCACTTGACTCGCCGTACTCCCATAGAACGACTTCTTTCTCTCTTACCGCGACTCATCAGCGACTTTGTTTGGACGCGAGGATCAACTCTCTCCCACCTGCTGTAATCTCACACTTTTGTTATTGTTCAAACTGTAAAAATATCTCAATTTTTTTTAAACTTTGCTATAACTTTTTTTAACCAAAATTTACATTTTCTTCCGAGGATGTAAAATCATTTCCAAACAATAGTTACAAAAAAATGATGCTCTTTAAATATTTTCCAGAAATCAAACTGATTGAAAATTTGAAATTTTTTCAACAGTTTCAATTTTATTATGTTTTTATAACACAAATTTCTCAATTGGGTGAATGTCGTATCTAAGTAAAAAAATGTATTTTTATTATTTTTCTAAAAAATATTTTTTCTTAATTTAATTTAAGAAAATCATCTTATAATTTTTAAAGAACTATGAAGAAAAGGAACACTGTTTATTTTCATGATTAAATTAAAAAAAAAATAAAAAAGTTTTCGGTCCTTATCTCTTCTAAAACCTCCTTATTCATAAAAAGGTTTTAATTTTTAATCCGGATTAAACTCAGTTTTCCCATACAAAAGCAGTGGTTGAAACCTGTCTTCGATTTTTACAAATCTAATGAGTGTTTTAATTTCCATTAAAAAATATTTTCATACAATTGAATTTATTGTATTTTTTTTATCTTACTTAAAATATTTTTTTGGACAATTTTCTCATTATCATATTTTTCTCTCCCGTCAGAATTCTTCTCCTCTCGATAACAAAAGGCTCACGCGCCCATCAGCCCGCCCTGTGATCGCGGCTAGCGTCCCGTGTCCATCTCAATAAATACCAGGAGAACATCTCGAGGTAGCAGGTCATCAAGAGTTCCATCGTCTCCAGGCCAAGCGGCGCGTCCATGCAAACACCCTACCGCCTCGCCCCTCTCAGACCCTGATACCTTTTCCCATCAGCTCTCCCAAGGACGACCCGCAGAGTAAGTTGTCTGTTCATTGTACTATTCACCCAGCGAACGAGTTCCCCCGATAGACCTGTCGCATCAAAGCCAAAAAGAACCACCCCAAACCCAGAACAATCTAGAAAGGAAAACCCATCTCATTCCGTTCAAGCGTGAACAAACAAATTTTATTTAAAGCTTTTGCAAAGAACACCGTCCGGAACCATTAAAGTGTAAGAGATTATTTAGAGAAAAAAAAACAAGAAGGAATTGTCGGTGAATATATTAAAAAAGTTTTGTATTTCAGAGGATAAGGGACGATTCTTGATAAAAAAAAAACCAAAGACTTAGCGAGATAATCCGAATTTTAATTTTGTCACTGTTTTTTCAGGAAACATTTGACATATATAAAAAAGAATACAGTAAGACTAAAGAGCGTTATCAAATTCGTGTGTATTTTTGTGCAACATATATTGTAGATATTTTGATAGTCGGCCGACACAAAGCTAACTTTACCGGAACATATCAGTCTAAGTTTGTGGTGATCAGCTAAGCTGTGAGACGCGTCACTTTCAATTCAGTACCTTTTTGTGTAATTATATCAGAATACCACATTCTCATCAGCGGTGGAAGAGCAGATTGTACATATAAGACTTTTCCATAAGGAATATATTATTGTAAAACTTAACGTAAGGACTAGGCTTAGTGTTCGTTGTGACAAACAATGAAACAAGAGTGCGTGGAGATAATCAAATCGTAGATTAGAAGAATTACCTAAATCTCTCAACTCTTGATACTTGACAATCTATTGACAATCACTTTACACTTATTCTAACTTTGATACGTCTTTACACGTCTATGTTCTAAATAATCTACTTGATACCCTGTGACAATCCTTTCACACTCGTGCACGACCTTTACTCAAGCTGTGCTAATCCTAAGTATTTCTTAAGCTAAGACTTTCATTACGTATTTTCTGACGACTTAGCCTTTCGACTATTCTAAGATTTCTCGTTACTTATATGTGTAGAAATTCTCAGGTGTGTTTTCGTATTGAGACACCCCACGGCTTATCCTAGCACATCAAATCACACGATACTAATCTAACGATTGCATCGGCCTATTTTTCATAATCTAATATCGTTCTACACGAGCTAACCTCTATCAATAATCATAAAATAAATAAAGTAATAGTCAATTATTTAACGTTTAAGAATCTTAGATCGATAAGGAGAAATTATAAATCATTTTAAAGTTGCCAAATTTACTGAATAGTTGTGAATAGGTTCTATGAAAGTAGATTTAATTACGTACTGAGTAGCTAAGTTAGGGATCGGTGTAACTTTGTTCTTGCTCCTACCTTCTCTAACAGTTAGAGCTATTGTTCTGCTGGGATTAGGGCGGTAGGTTGAGCTTGAAGGTGTATCGGTGTTACTTGGTTCTTGCTCCGGCGTCTTGTTGAGACCTCGCTAGGGCGCCAGGTGCCCGCAGGAGTATCGGGGAACAGTTCGCAGCGTGGCAGTGTACCTGATCTCCGGAGAGCGTGCTGCGGGAAGTCCGGCCCTCCCCGGTGACCCCTCCTTTGCCACGACGTATTTTCAATCGTACCTGACGTACTGCCCGGTCGGCGCCGGCCGTCCCACCGACGGCGCCGGGCGCTGTCGCTGCGCGCACTGCGTGGGCGCGCTCCTCTCCGCGCCGCTCCTGCCCGCGCACGCGCCGCCGCTCGCGCCGCACGCGCACCTGACGCACGCGCACCAGACGCACGCGCACGCGCCGCACCAGCTGGGGCTCGCGCACCTCGTCTACGAGCCGCCGCACCACCTCGCGCTGCACCCTTGCGACCTCATCGCTCCCAAGGCGGCACACTTCCTCGCGCCTAGCATGGTAAGTCATTCCCAGACCATTCCTTTCAGATTATGTTTCTTTCAGACCACTTTCTTTCAGATTATGTTTCTTTCAGACCACTTTCTTTCAGATGATGTTTCTTTCAGACCATTTTGACGCCAGCCACAAATTCCTTGTGATTGGCACGAAATAGCAAGGAGCGAATCCCGACGCAGTTGCATCGAGTCGCTAAAATCCATAGAGTCGTCATGGCGAGATCCTCAAAAGACTTCTAACTTTTCGAGAGCGAAAATTAAAACTGGGTCACACTTGGATTGTTCACTTGGATCGAAACTGTGATATAGCATTCTGAAGGACAGTTGTTCAGAAAGCCTACTTAACCAATTAATTGATTCACAGAGCAGATTCTTACCGCTATTTCAATATATATGACACCGTTATCTGCAAAGTTGCATGCATTTTTAAAGGCTTGTTGTTTAAATGAGAGTTTAGATGACTCCAACTGAAAGAATGCTTCTTTCTTTCGGTAGCGTAGCGATGGTTAAAGTCGCTACGCTA